>ML100363.1:10118-25701 GCA_003697995.1 Taxidea taxus jeffersonii | reverse complement strand
ACCGAGCAGCCCGGTTCTCTTGCAGCAGCTCTCAAACCCTTGCATAACCCCTAAGTTTTATCCTCAGCTACTCCACACAGGCCACTTTCTCCTCATTTTGCCATTCCAGACCACTACACATGATCATCATTTCCTCCAAGGCAGGGAGGAGAACCTCTAGAATAAAGCAGGCACTCTCATCTGCTGGCTCATTCCTTTGTTTACATTATCACTGAGAAGGCACTTTGAGTTCCTTAGAGAAGGTTATTAAAAATATGTGTTATAATCTTTGAACAGCTGTTCAAAACCCCTTGTAGCTCTTCTCCGAAACCTTTGCTCCTCCAACACACCGCACCTCACTATCTACTGTCAGGCCTTCCTTCCACACTTCCAGTCTTGGCTCCTTCCACCTCTGTCCTCTCTCCACTCTCGTTGCATTGAACACCTTGCCATCACCCTAACAGAGCCTTGCTGCTTCACACCTCCATGTTTCTGCTGGGTACAACTTGATAACCACACAGCCTGCATCCTCATGCCAACATCTACTATAATCCTCAAGCTGACCACACTTATGACACTTACCTATGTATGTATGTCCTACTCCACTCACCTATAACGAACTCCCAACTTGGAACCAATTCCAATATGGAACCTTCCATATTTCACTCTCTAGACCCTCCCTTCCCATCAATGGCCTTCAAGGTTAAGTCCCATAATCTCAGTAGCTTAGACTGGGCCACTAAGAATAATCATGACATTGGCCAATTAAAATGACTTACATCCAACTTCTCCATACGACCATTTTCTCAACTTTATAAATTTGAAACCTTTATCACCTTAAACATGGAAAGTCTTGGGACGCCTGGGTGGCTCAGTTGGTTAAGCAGCTGCCTTCGGCTCAGGTCATGATCCCAGCATCCTGGGATCGAGTCCCACATTGGGCTCCTTGCTTGGCAGGGAGCCTGCTTCTCCCTCTGCCTCTGCCTGCCACTCTGTCTGCCTGTGCTTTCTCTCTCTCTAACAAATAAATAAATAAAATCTTTAAAAAAAAAAAAAGGCAAAACAAAAAACACAGAAAATCTTGAAAATGACTTAAAATACATTTGTAGACTATATTAGCACTGACTCCACATGTCCCACTGGAGGCACACTCCCCCGTTCTAACGTTAAACTGTAGATTAACAGTTTAAGAAAATAGTTCTCACTTTGAAATCCAAAAGCTGGCTATATAACAGAGTCCCTCAGACTCTTGATTTTCTATCCACGCAGAAACTGTCCCTTAGAGAGCAAAAGTAATCCACATTTGTACTAAGTGAAACAATTTGGCCAACAGGAATTGTCAAGTATTTGTATTGACTGAGGCAGCTAATAAAATCAGGGGAAGAATTAAGAGGGTTGACAAGGGCTGAAATAACTAGAGCTGGAGATGAAAAATGGAAGTACCCCGTTCTTCACAGTATAATGAAAAAAGGAAATAACCCCTTCCGTTGGTATAGAACACTCATTTTCAATGTGATCTTTCCCTATATCATCTGCTCCACAGGCTAGAGTGGCGGTATCCGCATTTCACAGTGACAGTGGTCAAGAGGACCCTAGTCTAATCTTGATTCTCTCCGGCCTAAAATAATATACTCTTTGGCTGCTCTAGCTTCTTTTCTAGCATATGTAGTAATCTACCCCATTAGCTTCACAGAAGGGTTGTGAGGGAACATGGGTGGCACTGCTTTGACTAGACAATGTAGGATTAATCAGAACGACAGGCCTGAGGATAGAGGGGTTTGAGTGTAGGAGTCAGAGCTTGTACACAGAAGTCAAAAGAATGATAATAAAAACCTTATACACTATACACTATACATATTCTTTCAACTTTCTGGTATATACCTACACATGTATGTATACATACATATACATACATACATATATGTATACATACACATATATGTGTAGGTATATACCAGAAAGTTGAAAGAATATGTATACATATATGTATACATACATATATATGTGTATATATATATATATACATGAAAAATCAAATCTTAAAATTTTAAATCCTTCATTTCAGGGATCAGCAAACTGTAGCCTCTTGGCCGTTTTTGTTATTCTTGGACTGGAAAACAGCCATGTTTGCTGGTTTATATCCTTTCGCAGCTATGCTACAGTGTTAGAGCAGTTGCATCTGGCCCTCAATGCCTCAAATATTTCCTACCTGGCCTTTACAGCAAAAGTTTGCAGGTTCCTCTTTAACTGTGAAATGCTATCAGTAATCGCTTCATATGCATACCAGTAATAATGGGTTATCCCTTAGGCCTGGTGCACTCGTTTCAAAAAGGAAAGAAATAAAGCATCCAAGGAAAGTACATTTAACTTTTTATTATTTTAAAAATCCAACTTCAGTTAGATTAACAGTCTAGATTAGAACCTCAAATGTATTTGATACAGTATATACTGGATACCTATTACTAAAAAGCCGGTTGGAATACGACCTACACAAACCAAAGGTGGGTACAAAATGGAAGTAATCATCAATCAGTAACAGTTTCCTTCCCACTGGTAACGACTGCCCATGCTCTGTGGGGATTTATAGGTTCAAATATGACACAGATGAAAAGCCCACATGGGCTTTTTATTCTGCGTATACTCTCTTGTCCTTCAAAACAGAATTCCATGTTATTTTTTCCTTGCCTGAAGATCTTACTTCGAACATTTATAACTTTCAAATGCCCTAAACTGAGGAACTGGGGTAAACACACAAAATACTGCCTTGTCTGTCAATTATCTGCACGCCTAGTTCACCAGTACACACGAGCAGCTTTCACAACAGTTTGTTTCCATCTCCTGATACAGTAAAATAAAAACTTAATTTTTACTTTTGTTTTTGCACAATTCTGCCTACAGCTCCAATAAGAATGTCAACTCAGACGGCTTTCAGAAAAAGCTCCTAAGAGAGAACTAGAATTACTCCTCATACTGAATTTAAGCCTTATAAAATTTCTGCAGCTTTATGTTCACTTTCTGATCTACCCTACCTCTAAATGTAGTCTATTTCTGTAGACACTTCCAAACAATCTTTATAAATTTTCACTGCTCTGATCTCTTCAGCATCTTGATTGCGAAAATACAGCTTCATAACCATGGAATTTTTATGAAGACATAAAACATTAATGAGTACTTGCATTTTCATACGTCACTGCTCCTATTTATTACATGTTCCATTAAATCAATAGACTAAAGCACTAAGACATGCTGAAACCTAAACTTAAAACTCAGATGGAACTGCAGTGTATAGATTACAAATAGGCTTTTCTTTCCCAGAATTTATATACAGAAGCCCTTCAGTATGCAGCTTTTCCTGAACAAATTACATTAATACATTTCTTTTCTTTTTTACATTTGTAAAAATTCAAGGAAATTACTTGAAGGAATATTATTTGCAAGACATTTGGCAGAAGGTGGTCTGTAAACATTTAGAAAACACAAGCTTTAACAAACTGAATACAATTTGTGGATAAATCCTAAATAAAATGGATTTTGGAAAAACTGGAATTTGCAGCAACCACCCTTATACAGAGATTTGTCCACCATCAACGAAAAACACCCAATCACACCGTTCACTAGGTTCAGGTATCAGCACAGTATAATAAATTCTAAGAGGATGGGGCTTGATTCGTGGTCAAACTTAGTACAAATTAGGAGCCCAACCTGATATACCAAAGAATGCTTTACCATAGTTCCAGCCATTCCATTTCCACTTTATCCTACCCTTGTACTAGGATAGATGAATAATGATGCCAGTTAGTACTGTGGCTAAACTTTAGGAGAAGCATGCTTACAGATACAAGGAGAAAGCTTATCCTTAGTTTTTGGTAGTGTTCAAAGCATCAGTTGGTAAGGGGAGCAAGTAATGTTAACAAATGGCAGACAGACACACAGCATGACAGGAGTGAAGAACCTCACCCTTTAACTAACTTAAGTATTTAATTTTACTACTCTATAACCCAGAGCTAGGGAGCTCAACTGTTTGTGGATTATGTCTGCTTCACGACACACATGGCCAGCCCCTCCATGAAGGCATACACCAATATATATTTTCTAAAGCACTTTCAAGGCAATTTATATTCATTTTAATGACACAACATATTTGGAAATTAGAAAACTTTTGTTCGCTGAGGATTCCAAAGGACTTGAAATAGAACTCAATTTAGTAAAAGGAATTGGTATATCCGAAAGCAGCTGAAGCACTCGTTTTTTAAAACTCTTACCTTACCTGCAAGATTCATGAGAAACAGATTTCATTTTACTAAGACAAAAGCTTGCTGCCCAACTGATACTCCATCAGATAGACTATATGTTGTTGTAATTACTTTACATGTAGTTAAAAAGTTACATTATATAAGCCACTAAATACTGACATTCAGTTGCTTGTAAGATCTTAAAGGCAGGTGAGAAGGAAGAGAAAATGGGAGAGCCAGCAGACTGCATTTAATACAACATTTTGGCTTGAAGAAGGATTTACCTACAGCTTCTGATCAAACTCCTGTTTGTTCATGTCAGCCGCACTTAAGTGGTAAGAAATCAAACTTTTCGCTCTGTATAGTCCTTATATACCACATTATAGGATGCAGAGTCAATTTATAGAAACATTTCTGTAATGAAAACAGCTTATTTACCTATAAATGGCATGAGTTTCACATTAAAGTTTAAATACAGCGGTTTTGAGTCTTTCTAAAAATACCAATATACAGTATTGTTTTAGGTGGTCATTTGCATAGCAAACTATTAAACTAGAAACTCAATGGTTCTAGGAAAACTTCACATTATGGATAGCTCCAGAAAGACGTATTCAAAACTAAATCACTTCTCTTAGAAAACTGTAACCTTTATTTGCTCATCCAATAGCAAGCTAACCACTTTTACCCCATCCCCACTTGACACGGTCCACCAACCTGAACAGATTTTGTGCCACAATGTAATTCGAAAGGCTTATCATTTACTTTGTGACTCTACTGGATAATCTAGATGTAAGCAAATCTGGAAATTCTAAGGTGTGGGTCTCCTGAATTAGAAAAGCATAGTTTACAGTATATTTTAAAAATTGCATTCAGTAATATTGCCTTTTGAAAAGATACCTTCAAATTGCAAACACATCTATTTTCACAAAACAATTTGGTCAGGAAAGTTTATTTTAACATTCTAAAGCAGTAATGCTTTAGATGTTACTTAAGTGCCCCAGACAGGATTAACAAAATTAAATGTTTCTAAATTACAAATTTAGTTCCTGTAGGAGACTCAGAAAAGAAACAGAAGAAAACAATCCCCCTCCCAAAGGAAGTATGACACACACATTTTGAAGAAACCCCAATGTTTCATGCAGTGGTAGGCAAGATGTAAAAAGCCACCCAAATTCACACATTTCTACACCAATCATCATCAGAAAAAAAGTACTCCGTAGTCAATCTGTACATCCAAATGCATTTGAGAATCTATACCTACGTTACATTATTTAATGTTATATACACTTATTACCCACCCCCTTGTTTTTAATAATTTCTTATGTAAAACCTTCATTCAAACCCAAAAAAGATGTAAGACTAACTTGGGGGAAGGAAAAAGATAATCACATTCAGTTAAAATGTAGTTTATCTAAATCTCAAAATGTTTAATAGAAACAAATATCTTCTCCATTTAACACTTTGCTTTCTAACTGTACAGTAAATTGCATTGTAGAGAGTACACCTCTATCTTCAGACTGTATCTTCTTTGGATGGAATTAAGATGGAACTGAATAGTTTTAAGATAAATAAATGGGAAGTTGGTCCAACTAAGATGACAGCAGATATATTACATGCAGGATTTTAATATTTTTTAATTCTCTCTCTTTTTAAAAAAGGATGCAGTTGGATTGAGGGGGAAAAAAACAGGTCAAAAAGAACCCAGATTCAATATATAAAAATGTCCCACAATAGGTTGACGATGGCAGTAAAAATAAGAGAAAAGAGTAATCTTTCTGGAACATCATTTTTCAATAACGTAGAAACACTAAGTGCCAGGAAGATTCTATTCATGTAATTTTAGCATCCAAGTTTCCCTCTATTTATTTTATTGGAACAAATGCTTTAAATAAACTATTTGTCCTCTTCACTGAAGAGAGCTGGTCTATTTCGTCTTTAATAAGCTAGTTTTTGGGAAGATTAGCCATGTACTGTAGTAATGCCTACTGCATAAAATCCAAGCATTTGCTGTGAACAGTTGGAGAAAGCAGTCAGTAAGAACCTAGGATCAATGGAAATAGATGTTACTTTAAGCCATCCACGAAAGAGAGACCCACAGAGTACCCAGTGTGAAAGCCCAAATCTCTTCTTGCGCTTTTTTTTTTTTTGCTGTGCAAGTTCCACCACTATGAAAAAGAGAAATTGATCCGAAGTTCCAGATTTTCTTGGGTCTCTAGTCAATTTTCACATTAGTATAGATTTTTCGGACAAAGGCACTTGTTCCCATGTAACCAATTGCTCCTGCAAAGATAAAATAAAATGTTTTGAAACAAATACATATTAGGCAGTATCCACCATTTACAAATACTAAATGCTCTCTGCTCTGCAAAGTTACTCTTTTTTCAAGATAACATCTTTATGTTAGTATTTGCTCTGAACTTGCTAAACTGTATCATGTGCTTTGCAAATCACCTATTTCTGTCATATGCCAAGTTAGACCTGATGTGATATTTTTAGAATTAGGTATCAGTTATTACATGTCTAATAACTATACGAATTAAAGTACATCACTTACAAAGCAAGAGTAATTTGATAATGACAAAAAAATTGTTAAATGAAAAAACATGTACTTTAAAAATTTGAGCATAAATTATTCTAAGTCATTTAAACCATGTTCCCCAAATCATATGATACCTAGTGGAAGTAAGATGTGATGGGATTCTCTCAGAAAAGGACCGAGAACCATGGCCCAATGGCATTTGAAGCTCTAAAGAGGCATTTTCTGGCAGAATTTTTATCTTTAAATTGTAGAAGCTCTGTGGTTGGTAAAAAGGAAGACATATTTGAGGAAATGGATGAGAGACAGGTAAGTACGTCAGGAGTTGTGAAATGTTTTGAATAATTAGCCTCAAATGAGGCTCAGAACACCAGAAAGCAAGGAATTTGTCTGTTTTGTTAAATTAGGTATTTACTTTCTATACCTTAGAGAGTACTACTTGGCACATGATAAGGTACTCAATAAATACTTGCTGAGTGAATTAATGAACTGGATAGCTCTTCACTGCAAATTATACTAAGGAATCCTCAGAATAAGACAGGTAGTCAATCAAGTCAAAGAGAAGATTCTCCATTGGATTTAGAAATTTACCATCCAAGCCTAAAAGTAAATCTTCCGTAAATTAATAATGATACACACACACACCCCTAATTAGTCACCTTTTGAACTAACTTCTATTCACCCAACTGGTGTATACAAGGAAAGAAAGAGGTCTACTCTGCCTTTCGTATATATGAACTGTACCTCAAGGTACCAAATAGTTGATGAAAAGAAGTTTATCCTTATAGAAGCATTCCAGAAATATAAAAGGAGCAACAGAAATAGAATATTATAACCACCAAAGCATTATTTGAAAGAGGCAATAATTAACAATGGCTGTTAACTTCACAGAGAAACCAATTTACAAACCCCTATTAAGTACTGTTGGACAAGTATTCCTGAGTATGACTAGACCCATAGCTCTAACTACCCCTTTACAGGAAATATGGGGAGAAACATTAAATGACACCTTAGGAAAATTCAGAGTGTGGGAAACTCTATAGAGATTAAGACAAACAAAAAACCCCTCAAATTTCTTACATAAATTATAAGGGAAAAGAGAGAGAACATCAGTAGATTAAAAGAGTCCTAAGAAACATTTTAACCAGGGGGCTGTGTGGCTCAGCTGATTAAGTGTCAGACTCTTAATCTCAGGGTCAAGCCCCATTTTGGGCTCCACAATGGGCATGGAGCCTACTTAAAAAACAAACGAACAAACCAACCCCCCAACATTTTAACCAAGCAATGCATGGACCTTAATTAGATCCTGATGCAAACAAACTGTATTAAAAAGACATGGAAACAGGTGGGGTAAATGTGAATACTAACTGAATATTTGAGCATACGAAGGAATTAGATATATGTATATACTGAAATATAATTATATATAATTACAAATATTATGTAAGTATATAACTATTATATATTATAATTATTATATATGTACACACATATATATGTATTGAAATATTTACAGTTAAAAATGACTCATATGATTCATATGAGAATAAAAGGAGGGATAAGATTATGGGATTATGGGGGGCACCTGGGTGGCTCAGTGGTTAAAGCCTCTGCCTCTGGCTCAGGTCATGATCTCAAGGTCCTGGGATCGAGCCCCGAATCAGGCTCCCTGCTCGGCAGGGAGCCTGCTTCCCCCTCTCTCTGCCTGCCTGCCTCTCTGCCTACTTGTGATCTTTGTCTGTCAAATAAATAAATAATCTTAAAAAAAGAAAAGATGGGATTATGAGTAAGACAAGATTGGCCACGTGTTGATAATTACTGGTATTAGGTGGTACATGGCGACTCAGTATATATACATATTTTTCATTTTATATATATATCCATATATATAGTTGTCCCTCTTTCTGCATATATTTGAAAATTTCCCATAATTAAATACTAAATGTATTCTTTTTTTAAAAGATTTTATTTATTTATATGACAGAGAGAGAAGAAAGAGAGAGCACAAGCAGGGGGAGCTGCAGGCAAAGACAAAGGGAGAAGTAGGCTTCCTGCTGAGCAAGAGCCTGACTTGGGTCTTGATCCCAGACCCCAGGATCATGAACTGAGCCGAAGGCAGATGCCCAACAGATTGAGCCACCCAGGTGCCTCTCAAAGTATTCTTAAAACCCACCAACCAACAAAGCAAACCTATTTCCAGTTATTTTTGCAATCAATAGATGTTTATTATAATATGAAGTAGTTATACTACAATTACACTTGGAAATAGTGATAATTCATTCTGAAAAAGTTCTAAAAGGAGTCCTTATAAAGTAAGGAAAAAGACCATTCAATTTGTAAATAGAAACCTAAATTCTTAGAACATAGGAGAAATCTATAAAATTTTAACAAGAATCCAAAATTTAACTGGCCTAGTATCACACCAATCCAATAACCAAATCTAATATTCCAGACTTATAAAACATTATTCCCCTCTGAGCAGAGAGATGCTTAAAAGCCAAACAGTATCAACCTAGAGAATCATTTTTCCTTATCTTATGAGTATCTCAAGAATAAGCATATAAAAATGACTTTATATAAAGAAGGAAAATACTAAATACGCTCTCTAGAAATATAAATGTCTTGAGAATAATAGAGATACACTTTTAAACTTAATTTCCTTAAAACTAAAATGGTACGATCAAAATATGAAAACTGTAACAATCTATTTCCACCTTAACACATTTCTTTTTCCTACATTAAAAAAACAATAAATATTTCTTTCAATCACTGATTTTTTAAAAAAAGCATTTTAGCAATATAACCTGATGAGCACGTACAATTCTGTATTATGATGACATTTTAATCAGTTCATCTGAACTGTTTCCTCCCCCCTCACCCCCACCAAAACAGATTAGCACTGAAGGCACACACACCCATTAAAGAATACATGCTGGGACACTGCCAGGATAGCAGGGAACTGTAAATGTGCCAAGATTTTCAGGCAGCAAGATGAAATTTCAACAGAAAAAACACTAAAAAAATTAGCTAAATTCATTTCATTTTTCTTTGTAAATGTCAAGATATTCTCTCTCTAGGTCTTCCTAAGCTCATATAAAGAGTCAAGAAAAAAAATTTAACCCTCTGCATAATCTCATGAATCTACACATCACTGAATGCTGGTGATAATCAAGAAAGATCTCACATTAAATAAAGAGTTGGAGGAGCAACATTCTGAAGGAAGGAAGGCTAATAATAATACTAAAGCAAACTTCTGACTGCCTAGAGATACACAAGGATGTTCCTTTGTGATACAAATCTAGTTTTAACCTGCAGATCCTAGCCCTCTTTCCCTCAAAGTTGGTTAACTAATTATCACAGGGTCAGGGTGGTTATCACAGCAGCTACAAATAAAATATGTGATCATAATACAGAGAACTGTCTCTCCTTATAGCTTGTGGAATCAGTTTTACTACTTTACAGTCAATGTCATGTGTGTGTGTGCGCGTGCATGATCATGCACATGGTATATATAAATGGGACAGATTTTAACTGACATAAAACATTTGTTTTAGGTTAAGGTATACAACATAATAATTTGATATATGTATATATTGTGAAATAACCACCACAATAAATTTAATTAACATCCATCACCTCACACAGCACAGAGTTGTGATTTTTATCTTGTGATGAGAACTTTCAAGATCTAATCTCTCAGCAACTTTCAAATATACAATATTGTTAAGTGTAGTCACCATACATGTCTAGAACTCACTCATCATGTAACTCATCATGTAACTGGAAGTTTGAACCTTTTGACCACCTTCACCTATTTTGCCCACACTCCTATTCCCCCTGCCTCCTATCTATGGAACATATTCTTTTGATGGAGGAAAAAAGCAATCTTGGGTGGGGGTGGGGGGAGGGTCGCCTGGGTGGCTCAGTGGGTTAAGCCTCTGCCTTTGGCTCAGGTCTTCATCTCAGGGTGCTGGGATGGAGCCCCCTATCGGGCTCTCTGCTCAGCAGGGAGCCTGCTTTCCTCTCTCTCTGCCTGCCTCTCTGCCTGCTTGTGATCTCTCTCTGTCAAATAAGTAAAATAAAATCTTAAAAAAAAAAAAAAAAAAGCAATCTTGGTACCCCAAAGGGCCACAAATGCCATACCAGAACCTAGCTTTCAACAAGATTATCATATGTTCCTTATTCTACTGCCTACCTTAGAGCTAAAAATGGAACTACCCCCCTCCAATAAAAAAGTCAATGGCAAATAACAGAGAAAGGAGAAGGGTCTGAATCATGAACTATCTAGAAATGTGTCCATAGTCATTAGTCCTTAAGCCTGGCGTAACTCCTATGGGGGAACTAGGGAATTCGCCTCATTCATCAACTGGAAACCTGAATCAGAAGAAAAGTTAAGTTACTTATATGCATGTTCCTTAAGGTACCTCTGCTTAAACTCAGTGTCATGAAGTTATTCTGAGGTGAAAACACATGGTATAGGAACCTAAACAAACTACAGACGCAGAGACACAATCCCAGAAAAGAAGCGCAGGCACTGTTAGCCCTCCTCAGCAGAGGAACAGCGGCAGCCACGGCTCACTGAGCATCCGCCATCCACCTGTTTACCCACATCCAGTCACTGAAGCCTCAACACAACCCTGTGAGGTAGGTTACTATGTTTTGCAAATGTGAATGTTGAGGAAGAAAGGTTAAATAATTTGGCTAGAGTAACATGGTTACTAAGTCAGGTCACCAGGATTCCTACCTAGAACCAACTGACCCCAAAAGCCCCCGCTCTTCGCACTCCTTGCCATATCTCCCACAAAACTGAGTCTCTCTTAACACCTGATAATAGACCTGTATTACACTTGTGCTTTACACACGATACTATGACAAATAACTCCTCTGAAAGATATGCCCATTTTACAGATGAGAAAATGAGATTTAGAGAGGTCAATATGACTTCTCATAGCCTCACAAGAAAGCAGTAGGGAAATTTAATCCAGGTCTCTCAGGCTCTCAAGTAAATGCCCTTTCCCTTTATCAGGGTGCTTCTAAAACTTCTTTCCTAGGTATTTCACACATGTCAGAGACTCATTGTATGGTGATAAATATTATTTCTTCTATTTAATGGAAGACTGTGATAAGCCCAAAAAATGGTGGCATTATCTTATTTTACATAGTTTGAAGAGCCTGGAGAACTGGATCGAGGTACAAAGCATACACGTGGCACAGCCAGAACTTAAACCCAGTCTACAGATACCAAGTGTGTACTTACAACCGGACACTGCCTCTTGGACACGGTTATCTCTGTGAACAGAGTTAGAAACTTCCAAACAAGAATCAGACCCTAACTTTTAGGGTTTACATCATTATCTTTTCCAAAGAGACTAAGTTTAAAAATGGCCAAATTTCAACATGAAAAAGAAACTAATTATGGTACAGAAAACAGCATAATACAGAGTAGGAACAGAACATTTAAAAAGAATCAATGATTAATTTTTGAGGAATAGTCAAAAGGACTGAAATCAGACTCTTTGAGATTTTGTTGTTTCTGACCAAGCAACGGAATGTAATTTCCAATTACTATATTTTTCTGATTCTAAAAATCTCAAAGATTTACTCATGATATTCCCAAAATTTCAGAACTTACCACACATTATCCCCAAGGCTGTGCTAAATACCGCCATATATCCAAAGTAAAATGATGTTTGAAATAAGCCATACATCCTAAAATAAGACAAAAATATATATGTAGTATATCCATTTTTACTATCAAAGAGGGTCTTAGATTCTACTATTTACTTATTTTTAAAACCTGAAGTATAGTTAGTTGACACATGATACATTAGTTGCAGGTGTACACACACTGACTGGACAGCTCTGACTGGATAAGTCTATACATTATGCTGTGCCCACAACAAAGGGAGCCACCATCTGTCACCGTATAGTGCTTAGGACGATACCAATGACTACATTCCCTATGCTCTACCTTTTATTCTTAAATTCTGGTATTTAAATGACAAGTTTCCTAAATACAAAATGAGAAAATGTCTCCACTTACTTTGTTTTGAAAAAATAGTAGTAAAAGGAATACATGTAAACATAGATCGCGGTTGATGCAGCAGAGAGAAAACTTGTCCATTGCCTGAAAAAAAGGTAACTCTTTTGAGTGAATGGCACTGAAACAGATTTTAAACCCAAGAATTGTATAAAAACATCCTTGAAAATTCTGTGTATTTAAAAACCAATGCATGTGGGGCTTCTGAGTGGCATAGCTGGTTAAGCAGCCAACTCTTGATTTCAGCTCAGGTCATGATCTCGGGTCACGAGATTAAACCCTGTGTGGGGCTCTGTGCTAGGTGAGGAGCCTGCCTAAGATCCCCCCTCCCACACCCCCCACCCACCCACTGCACTCAAGCTTGCTCTCTTTCTTTCTCTCTGTGAAACAAATAAATCTTTTAAAAAATGCAGGTGGATGGCATTTAAATATACCTACAAGGAGAAAGCCTCAGAACTGGAAGGAGAGATACTAAATTTTGTCAGATGCCCTATTATAAGTGCCCTTAAATAAACCACTTCCTTTTTCAGAACTGCCTTTTTAAAAAAAAATTTTTATCAACATACAATGTATTATTAGCCCCAGGGGTACAGGTCTCTGAATCACCAGGTTTACACACTTCACAGCACTCACCATAGCACATACCCTCCCCAATGTCCATAATCCCACCACCCTCTCCCTCCCCGCTCCCCCCTCAATTTGTTTTTTAACAGTAAGAGTCTCTTATGGTTTGTCTCCCTCCTGATCCCATCTTGTTTCATTTATTCAGAACTGCCTTTTGTTCAAAATGTAGCGATGTCCTCATAAAGTTCTTACCACATCAAGGACCTTGTAAAAATATATAACACAGTGACCACTATGAGTACAAAAACTATTTTTTGCCTTTATTACTTTTCCTCTAAAATCTTCAATTTATAACTAAAAATAATTCCCATCCTATCATAAGGACAAAATTTCTACACAGATCTTTTACTCTACTTAATACACTTCGAATGGCATTTTACTTGAAAATAGGATCGTCCCCTGAGGTCCCTCCCCAATATAAGTACTTACCACCTATAATCCTCTGCATTTAGTAGAAAGTACGTGCATACAATGGTCACACAGACGGTCACGATGCAGAGGATGACCAGCACCAGCATCATGAAGCCATAGACATAATAGATCTTATATGCCCAGAAAGACGTGAAGATGAAATACCTAAACAAAATGCAATAAATACACAATTTCTAGTCTTTATTCTTGAAGATCACCCCGCTTTTGCTATATCTCACATCTTAGTTCTCACTTTTGTCATACTCAAATTTCAATTATTTTCTTTCAAGTAACTTCCAACTCTCTTACCCTTTATCTATTAAATCCTCCAAAAATCTCTCAAAAATATTTTCTTGGAAAATCTTTCAAGAACAGATTTTTTAGCAGGGCATTCATCTCTAAGCAAACTGAATAAATTAGACGCTTAAAGGAGTAAAATGTGGCAAAGAAAAATAGCTAAAAATTCCTATCTGTATAATAAAGGCAATTCCCTCATTCTTTCATTTTTTTTTGTAGCTATAACACTACTCAAGCAATGTATTTTATATCTTATAAAACACCCTAGTAAATTTTAAAAAGTAGGTTTGATAGAGTAATAATGTACAAAATTAGGAAAATAATCAGAAAAAGAAAGCCTAAAGAAGTTTCCTGCTGTTCCAGACGACAGTTAAGAGATGGCATTAACATTTTATATGAAGAGCAAGACCCTCACACTAATTCCATTCCCCAAGTCATCAGTAGGAAAGGGTCTTTTCTTTTAGCCTCTTTGCTTTTTCTTGTTCTCTTCTGTTTAGCTCATTCATCACTCATTCTTTCCACAGATATTTAGAGGCCCTACCACATGTCCGAGAAGCAGTGAGAACAGAATCGTGAAGATGACAGTCTCTCCTCTACCCTCAAGGACATTACTGTAAAGGGGGAATCACCAGTAAGGAGGTAGTCATAATGCCCCGTGACAACTGCTTTATCAATGCACGTAAGGGGGCATCTTACCGGTTTGTTTAGGTGGAGCTCTGGCGAGAAGGGGTAGCGAGAAGAATCAAATAAGGCATGTGGGAGTAAGGGGAGCCAGAAGAATGTTCCAGGAATAGGAACAGCAAAGGCAAAGCTTACAAATAAGGGAATTCACTGTATTTAGAAAAACTTTAAAGTAACTGAATATGGCTAGAACTTCAAGTGAAGGGGTGAGAGCTATGAGATATGGATGGAGGTCCTCCGCTATGTTATAGGGTTGGGACCTTACCTCAATGAAAATGAAAAAAAGTCTTTAGTAAAGAAGGGACGTGATCAGATGAACACCTTAAAAAGATCAGTGTGGCTACCAAGAGGAAAATGGGCTTGAGGGTGGCCAAAACAGAAGAGAACTTAAGGATACAGCAGAGAGGCTATCTAATGGAATGGAGTACTTGAGAAAGCAGGAAGAGATGCAATCCCGAAGGTACTGCGAACAGGAGTAAGACGGAAAAATAGAGCTCAAGTCAGGGTGAGGATACAAAGCAGGATATGAGCCTAGAAGTACTGAAGAGGTTCCTGAATGGGCTTTAATAAATCCACAAGCTAGGGGCGCCTGGGTGGCTCAGTGGGTTAAGCCTCTGTCTTCAGCTCAGGTCATGATCTCAGGGTCCTGGGATTTAGCCCCACATCGGGCTCTCTGCTCAGCAGGGAGCCTGCTTCCCTTCCTCTCTCTGCCTGCCTCTCTGCCTACTTGTGACAGTAGAGTGACACACACTCTGGTCCCTCTACAGTACTGATTAATACCAA
>ML100363.1:0-10108 GCA_003697995.1 Taxidea taxus jeffersonii | reverse complement strand
TAGAGTGACACACACTCTGGTCCCTCTACAGTACTGATTAATACCAAGCTAGAGTGACACACACTCTGGTCCCTCTACAGTACTGATTAATACCCACAGCACACTCACAGTTGGCAGGTGACCACCAGGGGTGGCCCAAATCTATGTCAATTGTGCTTGTTAGTATAATTAGATAATGTAATTGAATATGACATACACCAATAAATGTTAACAGCAAAAAGGATGCATGATTCCTATGAACATTATGTTGAATGTTTTGGAGAAATTTAATAAGGTGAGTCACTTAAAAAACAACAACATGAAATTAGGTGTGGGTGAGACAACTATGAAAGGCTGGGGGAGAAATGTATAAATCTAGAAGGATTCTGCACTTAGAATGCTTAAGAAAGGTCTTAATGTTCTTGTTCCACTTTAGAAACACTGGAAACACAGAAAATATGTTATGAATGTCAAAGGGAAAATGATGGAAACATTGACAAGATATAAATCAAAGACTTTGGCTCTACACTTTTAAAAACATGAATGAAAGATGTACCTTTAGTTGTTTTAAGTTAAAATAAAATGTTATGTATGAATCTTTTCTTTTTTCTTTCAGTAATTCCCTTACACGAGCCAACTTTCAATTAACCAATTATCAGATCCAATCATGTCTGTTAAGAAGGTGTTCACTATACAGGAGACAATCAGCAGTGGGGCATCTGGAAATGTGTAAGGGAGTTCTGAGTAGTCACAATGACTGGCATTTTGTGGGTAAGAACCAGAGGAGGTACGACTGCAGTTCTTGAGAAAGTCCCACACAAAGAAGTGTCCTGCCTAAAAATGCCAGAACATTCTCATCAAGGAACACTGGAATACGAGTTAAGGAAAGAAAAGACTTCTATTTTGCGGTGGTGACCAGAGATGCAGGTATGAAGCACAGTACCTGGGTGCATACTTCCCATCCCCAAACACATACACATTCTCCAGCACTCTTGAAGACATCTATGGAAGGAGACTTGGAATACATGTATCCGAAGATGTCAAGATCTAGACTGACTGGTAGGTTATGGTTTACCTACTTCCCCAGACCCTCAGAAACACTTCCAAAATATGATAAAAATCAGAAATTCCTTCTATCATTCATGTGATCAAAGACTGGTCTAGTACTCTTTAGTATTTATTCTTTGATTTCTAAGCTCTCCTGTTAGGTGAGAAGACTCTAGAACATAACATAAAACATAAATTTCACCTGCATATTTGAGACCAAAGCAGAAAACTGCTTTTAGGTAGATTATGTTAGATCCCTTTCTGGGAGCCATGAAATTATCAGACTATCTCTGTTAGATGCCTTCCCATCTGATGATTCTATACCTACTCCAACTCCTTAATTCTCTTTTTACAATTACATCCCTCAAAGCATAAATGCATTGCCACAACTTACATTTCAATAAAGATTGAGCCAAAAGGTAAAATTCCTCCCAGGCAAACAATAACTGCAGGCTCCATGAACCTGGAAAATATTAAAATTGGCAATAAACTTCTAGTATGATCTTCACATTATAATATATCAATCCAGGTAACAGAAAGCAGATGCTTGGTACTTAGAAATAATCCAAGGGATAGAAACAAACCCGTAAAAAGAAAAAAAAAATTCAAACAGGTTATAATGCAGAGGCAGGTCTTCAAATCAGCCATAGGTTTTAGTCAAAAGTTCTTTCTGGCATAAGAGGCTGAGACAAGAATTTGGGGAATAGAAATTCTTGCTATCAACAGAACTCAGGAAAAACCCGAGGTATTTGTTCCAGCTCTACATCTCTCAACAACTTCTAAAAACTTTACAGGCATTTATTTACAGAAAGCTACAGGAAAGAAAAGTCTTGAGAGCCCTATCTGAAATAATGTTTCCCAAACTGTGGTCATGCTTTCCTTGGTTCAATAATTTTTCTGCCTGTGAATTATACAATTAAGGTATTAAGACTTCTGGGTTTCACTAGAGCCAAAGAGCGAATAAAAAATAAAATTCAAACCTCATTCATTTACTCAACAAACACTGAGGCAATTGGTAATTCTCCACCTGGAATGCCTTTTCTCATCATACTTCTGCAAGCACTGGTTCCAGTGTTCTTCCCATAAAGTCCTTCCCAAGTCCCCCAGAAAGAGGTGGGTCCTTCCCCAACGCTTGCCCTGCCTCCTGATCATAACTCTGTGGCGGCACTTACCACACTATGCAGAACTGTGTGATCACATCTGTATCATACCTCACTAGTTTAGAAACTCTGGCAGGCAGAAGCTATTCCTCTAGGTATTCCCAGTGCCCAGCACAGTACTGGGCACATAAAAGATACTAAACTATTATCTCTGGGATAAACAAACTAAAAAACCAAGAAGAGGGGAGTGCCTGGGTGGCTCAGTCGGTTAAGCGTCTGACTCTTGGTTTTGACTCTGATCATGATCTCAGGGTGGTGAGATTGAGTCCCACATTAGGCCCCTTGCTGGGACTGCTTAAGATTCTCTCTTTCCCTCTGCTCACCACCCCCCACATGTGTGCACGTGCACACACACACACACACACTCTTGCTCTCTTCCTCTCTAAAAAAAAGAAAACAAAGCAAAATTGAGAAGAAACTGGGAGTTCGAACACTGAAAAAAAACAAAAAATTATAAAAAACAAAATAACTAAAAACCATTTAATCCAGTTTTCTTTCCTCCTTTTATAGGAATCCAAGACCCATAGAGGTTAAAAATAATCTGCCTAAGATAACACAATCAATGAAAGCCAGATCTAGTATCAAGATTTTAGATCCCATGTAATTATATATGGAAAATAAAGATACACATGAGCTTTCCTCCAACTAACTGTGACCCATGGTTTGCAAGGTCAGGTGTTGTTCCTTCCTCTCCTTCACCAGCCCTAGTGACCTCGAGTCTAATCTTGATTTGAAAGAGAAAAGGGACTTTAAAAAACAAAACAAAAAAAACCTACAGAATTTCTCACAATCACCAATCTAAGAAAAAAAAAGGAACATGGATAATCCTAAAACTAAAAGAGATCACCCTCCTTTAAAAGCACTATTTTTATTCAGCCTCCATTCCTATAAATGACCTCCAAGTCTACAAAAAACCATGTATGTAAGTATCTGAATGTAAATTATGTCTATTAATAAGGTAAAATATCTAGGAACAGAGGCTTTTCAATATATATCCCTTATTACAGATATGTAGAGTTTAATGTGCAGCAATTCTTATGAAAGGGATAATGTAATAAATGTATATATGGTAAGATTATTCTATTTTTTTCTGCTAGTTAGAATTAGGAAAATGAATGCAGAATAGTATAAATCAGCTCTAAAACATTTACTAATTTGGGGCGCCTGGGTGGCTCAGTGGGTTAAGGCCTCTGCCTTCGGCTCAGGTCGCGATCCCGGAGTCCTGGGATCGAGCCCCGCATGGGGCTCTCTGCTCAGCGGGGAGCCTGCTTCCTCCTCTCTCTCTGCTTGCCTCTCTGCCTACTTGTGACCTCTCTGTCAAATAAATAAATAAAAATCTTAAAAAAAAATTTACTAATTTTAAAAGGCAATATATTTATACGAGTTCACATTTTCTTTAAATTTGAATTACAAAACATAGAAATACATTAATGACATTCCATTTTATGTCTGGAATTTGAAAAAATACAAATTCCCTCAAGTTAAAAACCCATCAAGAATCATACTTTCAAAGCTGACTGGTCAAAGAAATTGTAAACTATGTACATTCTGCTGCAATTAAAGAATCTCTTCAGCCGTTTCACAGAAATACTCATCATCTTTTGTCAGGATTAATCTGGAATTCTGGGAGGCCCTCAAGAACACATTTTGTGCATACAATGTGACAGAATGTATTTGAGAGATTCTGTACTCTCCCAGAAGTGAAGACAAAGAATTTTAAGCCAGTAAAATATAACTGGTCTTAGTCCTAATTCATCTCTCAACCAGTATAATATATGTGGCTATAAATGTGTGTCAGTTTATTTAGAATAATAAAATATCTGGAAAGGAAAATTAAATTATAAGCCAAGGTTGCCAGACTTTTTCTGTGAGGGTTCAGATAGTAACTATTTCAGGTTGTGAAGGCGACACGGTTTCTGTCTGATGCCACGGAGTGAAAGCAGTCATCGATAATATGTGAACGAAGAGGCATAGATACGTTCCAACAGAACTTCTTTCAAAAATAGGCAGCATTTTTGTCCTGTATACAATAATAAAACTGTTGCTGCTTTAGTTCCCACCCACCTAGATGCACTAGTGTACTTATCAAAGCATTTAACTTATCTGTAAATCGCACCAATGTTCAGAAAGTGAAATAAGGATATAATTGATTACTACTACTAACAATATAGGTTGAAGGAAAAAGCAAAAAGACAAATTCTTAAGTTCAAACTTAAGACAGTCATTCTTATAAATACATGCCAATTCTAAAAATTACATATACATAGTTGTCTTAAGAATTTCTATATCGTGAGGAAAAATGACATAAGATTTAGCATTCTCTTTACCATTTTTTCTCCGGTATGGGACGAGGCACAGCATTGACACGACAAGGAAAGTTGGGCTGACCTGACAGATTTCGGCCAAGTATTGTACCAACAAGATTTAGAGGAAGAATAACAAAAAAACAGATGCAACAAACGGCCACCTGTAAATTAAATTAAAATGTGTATGATTACTCAGAATAACATTAATAAAAATAAAGGGGACACTTAAAAATTTAAACACAATCTGACCACAAAAGAAAATGTTTAAGTTCAATATAGACTAAAATTGTATAAGATATACACTAACGAAAAGAGGCAAAAAATGTGCCTTAAAGTATTAGAATTGAACTAAATTCAAGCCAAACTGCTTCTCGCCTACTAGTTGCTCATGTTCCCCGTTCTCCCAGTACTCTCTGCTGTGGCCCTTTTTAATCTCCTGATGTCACTTTCAGCTGTCAGGCTTTTAACATATCCTTTATCTTTTCTCGTTATAATCAACTTATCTATTTGGCTGCATTTTATTAAGCTCAGGAAGCTTTGCATGTTATTTCCCTACCAAAATCTCAGTTGTGATCTCCCTGTCTCAGAGACCGTGCATGTTTCTATTCCACACGGCCTTATTTCACACAAGCATAGCTCTGTTTATGCACAGGTGGGTCAATACTAAAACGGTAGGAGTATTTTTCTGCCCATCAGCAGTTCAAAGTCTAACGTTATAGGGAAAACCACATAGAAATTCTAGAACCAAAACAGTCAGTTAGGAAAATAATTATTTCTGTGACTTTTTCCTTATATAAATCCGGGTACTCAAGGACACACACTCAAGCTCAGTGCCAGCCAGGATCTGGTTAAGACCACTTCACTCTGAACTCCTATAAAATGGGAGGACTGAACTGCCTCTAGGTTTCAATTATACATTTTAGGGTTCTAATAAAAAGTAAAAGTGAGACAAGTTGAAAGAAAATTGTGAAGAAACTAAGGAAAATGAAGAAGCATGGGGTAGAAAATCCAGTTATTACATGAGAAGAGAGTCTATTTTGAAGCAACATTAGTGAAACCACATCTCCATTATATCCTTGTGTGTGTCTGTGTGTGCACGTGCTTGTGTGTTTTAAACAAGCCAAAGGTTACCATCATCTTTCTTCCAGATAAAACTTGTATGTCTGAAAGTTAAGAGTCCTGGAATTCTATTTTAAAGATCAAGCTTAGGAACTCAAATTACTGGTATCTCAGTTTAGACCTATTAATGATATGAGTTTATGCTCATATAATAAGAATGTGAAATATGGAAAATAAGCTGTTTTAAGATACAGTAATCATTTAAAATACTGTAAATTTTACATTGTCTCATACATATCTGGTTGATGAATTGTCTCAATTCTTTTTTTTCTCTGTCCCAATTCTTGCTGTTGACTGCTTTCTTATTGAGATTTGCTATATCATTAAGTATTCAAGACCCGTTAGTGTTAACACATCGTAATAGAGACCTATATATTTCCCTCTTAATTTACCAGAACTCTAATTTCAAATAGGAAAAGAAGAGAAGCTGAAGAAAATATTCCTATGAGGAATGACATGGTCTAGGAGATGGTTCTCAAATTGTTCTACAAACCCCTCAGGTCCTGCTGAAGAGCTTTAGAAATTCCACAAGCATTTAATTTGAATATTTTTTTGAAAACAGTGTTTTTAAAAAATATTTTAAAGTGTGGTAAAAAAAAAAATATACAGATCCAAATGAGTTCTGTACCAAGTATTAGCACACTGAAGCTACTATAACCAGGCTAGCTCATTTTCATATCACAAATCTGAGAATAGTCTCTCCTGCTAACAACTCTGTGTACAGATTTGGACTTCTTGTAAATGAGTCATTGATCAGGAAGGTTCATGATGCTACACTGGTCTTTTCTTCTCCCTCCCCTCCCACCAATCCAATTCAGGCCCGCACTCATTTGTTCACCCAAAGTTGTACAAGCAAATGCACTACAGCACATGTGTGTGACAGGCAAGTAAGTGGCAAGTGATGTAAGAGCATATATTGCCTGTGTGCTCATTCAAAGCATAACAATAATCAATAAAAAGTCTCATCAAGACATTATCAACTGTTTGGTATTTGTGCAATTTTCCCCCCCTCTCTTGTCTGTTTTCTTATACATGATAAAAAAATGTGAGCAGTTTGTTAGAAACTGTTAGAGACTGAACTGTGAAACCAATTTCCTATTCCTTTATGTTCAAGTTCTGGATGACTTTACTTGAAGAATTACTCTGAGATTGTAAGGCAAGCTGTTAAAAAAAGTCACATGAATTAAATCATCCATGATGTCAGGATTTTTCTCAAGACTGACATTCAACCAAATAAACTGGTTACTGAAGAAAAGATGACTGAACTCTTATTCATACCCCTTTTTATCAGATCTGTATTCATCACAACTTATTGCTCCTCATTAAATTGAGAACGTTGGGGGCGCCTGGGTAGCTCAGAGGGCTAAGCCTCTGCCTTTGGCTCGGGTCATGATCCCAGGGTTCTGGGATCGAGCCCCACATCAGGCTCTCTGCTCTGCGGGGAGCCTGCTTCCTCCTCTCTCTGCCTGCCTCTCTGCCTACTTGTGATCTCTGTCTGTCAAATAAATAAATAAAACCTTAAAAAAATAAATTGAGAATGTTAAAATACTGAACTTGCAAAAATTATTAATATTAAAAGATTCATGCTTATATCTGTTTTCTATATTTGGCTTCTACAAAGTTTCATTTTAAAATGAAATTTAGTAGGGGTGCCTAGGTGACTCAGTTGGTTAAGCGTCTGCCTTCAGCTCAGGTCATGATCCCAGGGTCCTGGGATCAAGCCCCACATCAGGCTCTCTGCTCAACGGAAAGCCTGCTTCTCCCTCTCCTGCTCACCCTGCTCGTGCCTTCTCTCTCTCTGTCAAATAAATAAATAAAAATCCTTTAAAAAATAAATAAATAAAATGAAATTTAGTAGCTAAAAGTTAAAAAAAAAAAACCATTAGTCTAATACATTGTGAAAACTCTGGAACTCAAACAGATAGAGGGCCCTCTCCTAGCCTCCTTTCCTGCACCAATAGCAAAAGCAGGCAATGGAGGGAGGAAAGACTTACTCCAGGTTGAACATCTCCACTATCCACAATAAAAGCAAGTTAGAAACAAGTACTGCCTATCAGTACTTAATACCCCAAAGATGAACCAACTTGTCAGCTCTTCCCAATCTCAGTCACAAACCAAAAATTTGGCTAGTTCTTATTCTAGCTCTGCTTCCAGAATGGTCTTTTATGAAATCCATGGTGTGAACAGAATGGAAAGCAAAAAATGCATTCTGAGATGGGCTATTTCAGAATGTTAAAAATATAAATTTTATTTATTGTGACAGACAGTAATTGCTTTCAGGTAAGTTGATTCTCAGGAAATATTCTGTCTTCTTCAACATCTGCTCAGATTAGACAATTTTTATCACTCTTTTTCTACCTCATACATTTTATGCCTTTAAATCTATATAAAAATCACTGAGCTTCAGTTTAAGCATTTCAACAGTAAGATCTACTAATCAGGGCAAATGATCTACAAATCAAACACAAATGCCCGTAAGAAGTCTATTTTATGAGATTATTTTCAATACGCTAGTAAGTAACTTCCCACTCTGCTTTTTGGACTTCAGTACTCTAACAGAAGAAACACTGGATTTTAGGTTAAAAACGCATCTGATGAACCTAACATCATCCTGATACCAAAACCAGGAAAAAAGAAAACTAAAGAGCAGTAGCTTTCATAAATAAAGACACAAAACCCAACAAATTTTAGCAAATGGAACCCAGCGACATACAAAATAGGTAATATGTTACATCATAACAAATTGAGGTTTATCAAAGGAATGAAAAATAAGTTTAAGATTCAAAAATCAATCAATATTAATTGACCATATGACCAGACTAAAAAATGAGTTAAAGATTATCTCAAAAGATGTAGAGAAAGCCACTGCAAAATCCAACCTCCATTCAAAAAAAAAAAAAAACAACCACTCTCAGCAAATTAGGAGAAGGGCTTCATCAACATGAAGGTGCATCTACAAAGAAAAAATACAGGTAACACTTTACTTGATGGCACAAAACTGGATGCTTTCCCTCCAAGAGAAGGAATAAGACAAGAAAGTCTGCTCTCACTGCCTCCATTCAACACTGCACTTGGAGGTTCTGGCCAGTGCAAAGTGGCAAGAAAAAGAAATAAAAAAAGTATACAGATTAGAAAGGTAGAAATGCAAGTCTTTACTCACACATAACATAATAATCTATGTAAATCTTAGGACCCTACAAAAAAAGAAAATAGGATAAGTGAGTTTACCAAAGTTGCAGGATGCAAAGCCAATATACAAAAATCAATTGTTTTTAAATACACCATCAACAAACAATCTGAGTTTGAAATTCTTAAAATGTCATTTACGAACAGAATAAAGGTTTTATTCAAAAAAGATATACAAAATTTAAGCACTAAAATCTATAAAAGAGAAAAATTAAAAATACCTAAGTCAGTTAAGATCCATGCTGTATTCTATAACTAAAAGACTCAATATTGTTAATATGTCAATTCTTCCCAAATTGATCTATAGATTTAATACAATCCCAATTAAAATCTCAGTAGGTTTTTTTTTAGAAACTGACAAGGTCATTTTAAACTTTACATGGAAATAAGAAGAACTTAAAAATACCAAAACGAAGTTGAAAAAGAACTGATTTCAAAACTTATTATAAAGCTACAGTAATCAAGACAGTGTGACACTGGCAGAAAAACATGACAAATTAATCCATGAAAGAGAACAGAAAGTTCAAAAATAGATCCACATTAAATCATCAGTTGATAATCAACAAAAATACTATGGCAATTCAGTGAAGAAAGCATAACTTTTTCAACAAATGGTGTTGGAACAACTAAATAGCCATAAGCAAAACAAAATAAAACCCTTGACTCTTCACTCATACAGTAAACAAAACTAACTAAAAATAAAATCACTGATCTTAAATGGATCATACTTAAAAGAGTCCAAACTATAAAATTTCTAGAAGAAAACACGGGAGAAAAGCTTACTGATCTCTGCTTTGGCAAAAGGACAGAAAAGCACAAACTATAAAGAAAAAAAAAAATCAATTCATTAGACTTAATTACTTTTGCTCTTCAAAAGATACTCTTAAGAGAATGAAAAGTGAAGCCACAAAATGAAAATGAAATGAGAATGAATGAAAAGTGAAGCCAAAATAACTATAACGCAAAGGACTATTACATACAATACACGAAGAACTTTTCTACTCAACAAGATAACAACCTAATAAAAACAAGCCGAAGATTAGAACATTCATTAAAAAATATAGGGATGACAAATAAGCACATAAAAATATCTTCGACATGATTAGTTTTTAGGGAAATGCAAATTAAAACCACAATGAGACAACAGTAGGTATCCACTAGAATGACTAAAATTAAAACGACTGACCACACTGAGTGCTGGAAATCATGTGGAGCAACTGGAACTCTTATACAACACTAGGGGGAATGTAAAATGACAAAACCACTGTGGAAAAGTTTAGTGGTTTCTTCTTTTATCTTTTTTTTTTTTTT
>ML100362.1:18313-31339 GCA_003697995.1 Taxidea taxus jeffersonii | reverse complement strand
GATGAGTAACAAAACTTCTTTAAAGAATGTTCTGTCTGAGATTTTAGGATTTAAGTTGGATACACATCCATACATTTTTATAAAAATCATGATTTCCTTATTAACCTTCCAAAATTTTCTCTTAATAATATGTGCTGGACATTAGGAGAAGGAAAGGAAAAGTGAAGTGGGGGAAATCGGAGGGGGATGAACCATGAGAGACCGTGGACTCTGAGAAACAAAATGAGGGTTTTGGAGGGGAGAGGGATGGAGGGATTGGTGAGCCTGGTGGTGGGTATTAAGGAGGGCATGTATTGCATAGAGCACTGGGTATGGTGCATAAATAATGAATCTTGGAACACTGAAAAAATAAAATAAAATAATATCTCCTTTAGTGAACAGAAAAAATATTAATATTGTTTGATGGTTGAGTTCACTATATAATTTGACATTGTAGATTCATATATTCATCCTGCATTTAAACTTTTGGTTTTAAAAAAATTTGTAGCGCATTTTAGTTTAACACAACTTCTTCCAGAAAGCCCAACCCTGACTTGGCCTGAGAAATGCGATCCCTGCAGAACCTAGAACTTCTGCCTTGGAAGAGCGCTCAGGTTGTTACTCCTATTCTTATAAGAAGCATCCGGACAAAGCGACATCAGTGACTTTTCTTGGAATGATAAGAGAACCGAGCTTGCAGGAAAAACTGGCCATTCCCAGATCAGAAGAGAATGACGAATACTGAGAGTTGCAGCTGAGATCTCTTACCCAGAGTAGGAGCCCGAAGTCATAAACTGGCTAAGTGTTAAGAGACCCTTGAATGGTAATTTTGATGAATTTCTGGAGGCTGAGTATGGACCAACATGAGAGAGAGAAACTCCTGGTGGCCACTGTCTTAAGGGAACTCTCATATTCTTGTAGGCTTTACTTACAGGAACCCTACCAGACGTCATGATGAACATCTGAGAAAGATTTCCTGGTGCTTGGTGAACATCTGAGAAGGATCCCCCTGTGGTTCTGGCAGAGTGAGAGATAGAGCAATTCTTGTGAAAGGTGTCCTGAGTTTTCTCCAAAACAAATGCCTACTCTCCAGGGAAAGTGCTTAACCAGAGCCTTGTCCCAGATCTGTGAGGAAAGGGCACTCCTCTCACACCAGCCCCCTCTAGCCTTCCTGTTTTGCCTAAGGAGGGGGAAGGAAGTTCTACAAGAAAAGCACATGTAAAGGACACAGGCCAGAGAAACAAGCCCACTATGTGACTGAGATTTAATTAACTGAGACCTCTGCCCCATTCCTTACAGCTCACCACAACACCAACTGGGCTTCAGTATAATAATACTGAATTACAGCTAGAAGACACAGCTAGCTTGCTACAGCAGCAAGACCCAGATTTTCCCCGAGGAAGAGTAAAGACACCCAAAGTCATGAGGGATGATAAAAATGAACAAACAACAATAAGAATAACAACAACAAAACTAAAGGAATTTGAATCTTCTGACCCTATAGCTATAGGAAACATTAAACGAAGCCCAACTCCATTTAAAGTAACATAAATCTTCGCGCTAGAGGCCTGTTTACCTCAATTCCTATTATCCCATATGACATATCCATCATTCAGTAAAAGATTATAAGATATGCCCTAAACAAGGAAACACAATCTGAAAAGACAAAACAAACCATCTAAGTCAGAACCAGACTCAGATATGCCATAAAATTTGGAATGATCAGATAGGGAATTTTAAATAATTATGATTAATGTGTAAAGGCATCCCTGGAAAAAGTAGACAAGGTTAGATGCAAGAATAGATGGATAGTATAAGCAGAGAGATGGAAATTCTAAGAAATAACAAAAAAAGATACGCTGGAAATAAAAATACTGTAACACAAAATAATGTCTTTAAAGAGCTCATGAGTAGACCTGTCAAAGCTGAGGAAAGAGTCAGTGAACTCGAAGGTAGGTGGATACAAAATTCCCAAACTGAAATGCAAAGAAAAAAAAGGGGGGAAAAAAAGAACATAACATCCAAGAACTTTGGGGCAATTTCAAAAGTGGTAGCATACGTATAATTGAAATACTGGAAGGAAAAGAAAGAAACAGTACAGCTAAAGAAATATGTGGTATAGTAATCATTGAGAACTTTCCAAAATTAATGACATACACTGATCCAAAAATCTAGGGAGCTCAGACATTGAGATTACCCAGGAGAATAAATACAAAAAATAAAAACAAAAACAAAAAGACCTCTATATCTCAGTTTTAAAAAACAATTATAAACACTATTTATATTCAGTCAAATATGTCAATAATCCCTTTGAATGAATGGTCTAAAAACAACAACCAAAAAATTGAGATTGTCAGATAAAAAAGAAGACCCAACTTTATACTGTTCATGCAAAACCCACTTTAAATATAAAGGGTTGGAAACATATGTACTATGCTAATGTTAATCAAAAGAAAACTGGAGTAGCTATATTAATTTCAAACAAAGCAGACTTCAGAACAAGGAAAACTGTCAGGGATCAAGAGTGACACTATACTGTGTAATGAAAGATGAGTCATTTCTCCATGAAGACATAAGAATTCCAAATATGGATATACCTAGCAACAGATCATCAAAATATATGAAACAAAAATGGATACAACTGAAGGACAGATAGACAAATCCACCATTATACTTGGTGACTTTAACATCACTGCCAGTGATGGATAGATTAAGCAGGGAGGAAGTCAATAAAGATACAGTTTATCTGAATAGCATTATCAATCGGCTTGATCTATTTGATATTTGTAGAATACTATATCCAACAATAGCATTATACATGTTCTCAATCTCAAATGGAAAATTCTCAAACATAGACCACTTTCTTAACCATAAATTATGCCTTAACAAGTAAAGAATAAAGTTAGCAATTCTGAAACCATCATACACACACACACACATATATATATTAGAAGTGAACAATTAAGTAAATGGATGGCAGGTGTTGGGATTCATGTTTCTCACCATTGGTATAGGATATTATAGATAAGCAAAGGGGAAGAGGCCAGAATGAACCATGTGGCAATGGATTAGTGTTGGACATAAGCATGAAATTATGTTAATATAGATATAGATGGCTATGTATGGAAATATTTATGTCTATATACATATCTTGTAGTACAGAAATCAAGACTGTGTTCAAAAATATGAAACAAAATGAATGACATGGTTTAAAGCTCAAACCTTACAATAATAGGTGGTAGGCCAAAGGTATGCAGTAGCCAACTGAAAGAGCTCTCAATGGTCAAAGCCAGGAGAATCTGGGTAAGAAAATTAATAAAGTAGTAATGGATTATAACTCAGAGTATAAACTAAATATCCATGAGTTTATACTAATATAAATAAATGATTAAATAAGTAAATGGGAATAAATTATTTTGCTGTGCTGGAAAATTCCAAATAATTTGTGTAGCTATTTTGTCCTTAAGAAGGTAGGGCAGAGCTTTATTCGTGATAGCCAAGAGAGAACAAGCTAAGTGTCTGTCAACAGATAAATAGATAAAGAACATGTGTATACAACGGAATATTATCCAGCCATGAGAAAGAAGGAAATCCTTTTATTTGCAACACCATGGATGAACCTAGAGGACGTTATGCTAAGTGAGATAAGTCAGACAAAGAAAGACAAGTACTATATGATCTCATATGTGGAAACCAAGAGAAAAAAGTCAAAGTCAGAGAAACAGAGAGTAGAATAGTGATTCCCAGGGGCTGGGGGTGGACAAAGGGAACAAGCCTTCAGTATATGTAAGTTTTGGGAATGTAATGCACAGCATGGGGACTATAGTTAATAATACCATACTGTACACTTGAATTTGTTAAGAGAGCAGATCTTAAGCATTCTCACTGCACATACATATGTCCAAAAGTAGCTATGTAAAGTCATTGATGTGTTAATTAACCTGATTGTGGTAATCATTTCACAAAGCACAAGTACATCAAATCATCACATTGTACAACTTAAATATTTACAATCTTATTTGTCTACTATAACTTAGTAAAGCTAGAGGAAAAAAAATGTAGAACATAATCCCCTATCCTTTAACTGTGGCTTATGCATAGTGACTTTCTTCTAAAAGGCACAGCATGGAAAGGAAGAAAAAGATCAAGGGAACCTCACAGCAGAGGGTCCTTCTGGTGGTACTTCAAGCCAGATGATCCATGTTAAGACCAACAGTGATAAATCTCATTGATAGCATGTAGCCTCACTATTACATGATGAGAATGGCCCTTTGCCTCTATGGTTTTCCTCCCCCAACACATATTACCCTAGTTTAATCATGAGAACAACATCAGAAAAATCCCAGAGAGGGACAACTTACAAAATACCTAAAAACTTTAAAGGTTATCAGAAGCAAGGAGAGTCTAAGAAACAGTCAATGCCAAGAGGAGCCCAGGGAGACGTGAAGAGTAAATGATGTAATGTGCCATCCTGGAACAATAAAGACAACAAAAGAACATTAGGCAAAGATTAAGGAAATTTGAATAAGGTATAGTCTTGTTAATGAGTATCAATGTTCATTGATCATGACAAGGGTACCATAATAATGTTAGATGTTTATAATAAGGAAAACTGAGTGTATAAACAATAATTGCATAAATCTGAAACAGTATGATACTGTGGTGGTAGATACTTGTTGTTATACATTTGTCGAAGCTCATAGAATGTACAATACAAAGAGTGAAGCCTAATGTAAATTTTGGATCTGGTTAATAATAATGTACCAATATGGGCTCATCAGTGGTAACAAGGTGCCACACTAAGGCAGAGGACTGATAATAACAGGGGAACTTGGTGGTAGTGGTGGTGTTGGGGGGGGTTGGTCATGGAAACTCTCCATACTTTATTTAATTTTTTTTCTGTAAACCTAAAACTATACCCCAGAAGTCTAGTAAATGAAAAACATACATACACAAATCAGAAAAAGCTAAAACATGTAAAAATTAAAAAGCTTCCAAATCTACAGCTCAGAGGATTTATTCCTACAGGTTGAGTAGAGAGGAAAAGCAATCTAGAAAGGGCTTTAAAAATAATTAGGGAAAGGCTCAAGCTGCCTGAAGTTCCTTTTGGCCTTGAACAAAGTTTAGCAATGAGGTCTGCCTGACAAAACAGAGTGCCTTATAGGGTATGTCAGAATGGAAGAAGGTTACCTATGGCCATGGGGAATGATAGAGCAGTTATTTCTACTCCCCAAATCCTGTTCTCAAGGGAAGTGGTGTTCTACTGATTCATGTTTTTGCAACACCAAACAAAAGAGGTTATCCACATTTCTGTCCAAACACATACCTACCACCTGAGATTGTAGATCCATTAAGCTCTCCCCAGTGTTTGATAAGGGACAGTCTTCACAGCTTCATTAGCAGAGACAAATATTTGACTTCACGAAGCAGCAATGTCCTGTTGATTCCGTCTAAAAGAGACCTGGAGTCCCAGGGCCAGCTAGTGAGGCCCCACTCCTTTTAGATGAAAAGGACAACTGTTTCCTTTCTCTTTTCATTAGAGGTCTTAATGACTCATTCCGAGGACCTATGTCTTTTCTTCCCCTTCTTCTTCTTATGCTCTTCCTCTCCCTCCTCCTCCTCTCCTTTATCTTTTCCTCCTCCTCTGCCTTCCTTTCTGAAATGTAATAGACATATAACATTATATTAGTTTCATTGAACATAATAATTTGATATTTGCAAAATGATCGCCACAAGTCTAGTTGACATTCAACACCACATACAATCGCATGTTGTTCCTGCGATGGGAGCTTTGAAGATCTACTCACCTAACAACTTTCAGATATATTATTTGTATTATTATTAACTATAGTCATCATGCTGTACTTTACATCCCCAGGACTTATTTATTTTATAGCTGGAAGTTTGTGCCTTTTGATCTCTTTTACTCTCTTTGCCCATCACCTATCCCCTGCCTCTGGCAACTGCCAATCTACCCTCTGTTTTTGGTGAGTTGGGGTTTTTGTTTGTTTGTTGTTTTTAGATTCCACATATAAGACCATTCAGTATTTATCTTTATCTGTCTGATTTATTTCACTTAGTATAATGCCTTCAAAGTCTATGTTGTTGCAAATGGCAAGATTTCCTTCTTTTTATAACAATTATAGAGATATATAACATATATATATACTATGCATATTATACATAATATTTATATACACTATATATTATACAAAAAATATATATTATACATTATACATAATATCTATATCTATATCTATTACATCTTTATCCATTCATCCATTGATGGATACTTAGGTTAATTTCACGTCTTGGCTATTGTAAACAATGCTGCAATGAACATGGAGTTTAGATATCCTTCTGACTTAGTGTTTTCGTTTCCTTCCGATAAATACCCAGAAATGGAATTGCTAGATCTCACGGAAGCTCTATTTAACCTTTTTGAGGAATCCCTATACAGGAACAAAGATAGACAGAGGTTTTGTCATGGAGTATGGAGTATGACAAAACCTACTCCATGATAAAACCTCTATCTTGTTTCAAATGAAACCAAAGAAAAATTCAAGCCTAGATGTAGCATAACTGTTATGGTATATGTCAGGCTGTATCATGTGATTAAAAAAAATTAGCAGTGTCTTGTCTGTCTTTTTGTTGGTAGAGAGATGCTGCATGCCACAGATGTTCTCCATAGAAAGATGTCAAACCTGAAATGACTGTCCCGGCAATCAAAGACATTGTACATCAGAGAATGCAAAACTCAACAAATCGCCATCTACTAGCAGTAAATTCCCTCTGATTGCTGTGCCGGCCGGCTCCCTCCCAATCATCACAGCTTAAGGATGTGACAGTCCTATGACAGGCAATGCAGTTTCCTGGGAGCCCAGTGCTAGCCTGGACCATCAGAAAGACACACAGCTGAAGAAGTCCACAAAATGAACACCTCCTTGTATGAAATGTCAGCTTAGTTCCACTCACAGGGTTCGAGCTTTGCCAAGTTGCTGCATCGTGGACGTAACACATCGCTTGCCTCTTGGGGACTCTGTTGAATGTGGGTAGAGTCTAGATATCCCACTGTGAAGACGTCTGGGGACAAATATCCAAAATGATGTCTAGAAACTCTGTGGGACTAAGGGTTCAAGAACTGTGGTTTTAAAGACTTTAGAAATAGATCTATCCAAAGGCTATGTTGAACATACTCCATGTGATTTTCACTAACCTAGATTTCCCTACTACCACCTTTTATTTAAATATCCCAATCAAGCTCTGGATACACAAAGATATGTAAAATATAGCAGATATCCCTAAGGTATTTCCAATTGGTGGGAAGAGAGGGACAAGTGAATTAATGATACAGATTGCTTTTGATACTCTCTATACTAAAATACACCTAGGAGGAGTCCTGCAGATTTCCTGCAGGAAGTGTCATTGGTTGGTCTTAACGAACTAGTGAGAATGAGTCAGGTGGATTGCATGACAGGGTGAAGGAGGGAATGGGCCAGCTCATGTCTAGCACACATTGGAATGACAGACAAGAAGCAGTTAGAGCTGTATCAGAGGATCGTGCCCGTGAGTGGGACTGAATGGCTAGCCAGAGCAGTGAGCTTGCTGTGGAGGGTAAGCCCCTGCTAGGAAAGGTGCCCTCACTCTGAAAGACAGGGAGAAGTGAATCCCAAAGAGGTTAATCGCTTAAGGCAGCATCAGCCAACTGAGGAAAGGGCTCTGGAGCTGAGCCTTCACTGTGGGTATATTTGTCTTAAATGAGGAAGTGCATTCTAGAGATCACCTCCTCCCAAAAATAATTTCCGCTTTCTCTTTTAGGAAAGTCTAGGGAGCCTGTAGAAAGGGACTTTATTTGTGCTTGATATTCTACTTCCTCTTTCCTCTCCCTGGCTCGGCTCATGCAAGCATCCTGTGTTTGCTTAGAGGTCTGCCCTTTTTCTGTCTACCTAATCAATCCCCCCCACCACACCCCCCGCCACCTACTTTTTCCATTACGCATTTCCACTGTCAGGAAGACCCATCTTGCCCTTTTAAGCATTCAGCCTTACTTTCTATCTCGAGAACTTTAAAAGTATGACATTTGAACACGGCTTCTGCTCTGGGGCCTCTGAAGAAGCGGGCTTTTCTCTCTTGGATCATATTCTCTCCATAGTATCTTAAATGCATTTTTGTTACAGTGTGAACAAGATATTCTGTTTTCCTGACAGCGATTTTGGATGGGCTCCCTCATTATATCTCACTGCCTAATTTTGACTCTTTTGCAAAGCTGATCTCAGTCATTACCACGGCATGGGTGAGAAAGAACTCAGCGGTCACTTCTAAATTCTAGGGCTCCTTGCTCCCATGCGGATTGTTGTCAGTTCTAAAGGGCCAGCTCCGAGGGTGGAAAGGCAGTAGACAGTGGACCTGTGGGGGCAAAGGGAAGATACTCTGTGCTAACATGAAACTGCACTTACCTTAATTGCACAACTATTTACGCACGCCTTACAAAGCAGCAACTGAACATACTTTGTTACTAACGACACAGAAAGGAGAAGATGCCCCACAGAATTATAAACACTCAAAAACCAGTTTAGTAAGAAGAGACTTGCAGGTTCTAGATGTTCATAGTCACAAAGCCATACCAGTTTACTAGCTGTATGGCAAGTTGGCTCCTCCAATCTTATGATAAGGCAGTGTGGTGGGATGGGAAGCGTCGGGTACACATAGGACTGAATTGAATTTTCCTATTTTTTAGTGGTAAGTTCTTGGGTTAGTTCCATAACGACTTAAAAAGTCTCAAGTCTTCACTGTAAACTGTGACTGAAAATAGCTTGTCAGAAGCATATGAAGATTTTTCATTTTTTTAAAAAAGATTTTATTTTTTATTTGAGAGAGAGAGAGCAAGTGAGTGAGCTGGAGAGGGAAAGGGAGAAGCAGGCTCTCCACTGAGCAGGGAGCCTGATGTGGGGCTCGGTCTTGAGACCCTCGGATCATGACCTGAGTGGAAGGCAGATGCTTAACTGACTGAGCCACCCAGGTGCCCCTGATTATCTCATTTTTGGATTCCTTCAGAAGGGAATCCCTGGTGACCCTAGTTAATAACAGTGTATGCATATTTGAAACTTGCTTAAGATGGTAAATTAAAAGTTCTCATTATGAGAAAAAATTGTACCTATATTAAAAATGTTAAGTAGACATTAACTAGACTCATTGTGGTGATCCTCTTGCAATATATACAAATACCAAATCATTCTGTTGTACACCTAAAACTAATATACCGTTCTACGTCAATTATACCTCAATAACAAACATTAGAAAAACAAACCATGCAAACCCCCCCCCCAAAACCCAGCTAATTTTGAGACAAGGATTATTTGGTAGGAGATCCCAGGAAAGTGTTAAGAGTGTGGGAAGTAGGGGTGCACCTGGGTGGCTCAGTCGGTTAAGCGGCTGCCTTCAGCTCAGGTCAGGATCCCAGGGTCCTGGGATCGAGCCCCACATTGGATTCCTTGCTCGGCAGGGAGCCAGCTTCTCCCTTTCCGTCTGCCACTCTGCCTGCTTGTGCTCTCTATCTCTCTGTCAAATAAATAAATAAAATCTTTAAAAAAAAAGAGTGGAAGAAGTAGGAACTGGGACGGGGAAGGGAAGGAAGGGTCAGTACAGAGTACATTAGTGAACAAAATGTAGTAGGAGCAACCAGGACCTAAATCCTGCTGGGACTTCCAGGAGACAGCACAGAACATGCTTCTGATTTGTCCCATGAAGGGCAAGGAAACTAGGGTATGTGTTCCTGTCCACTCTGGGTTGATCTCAGGGCTGGAACACCCTAGCATAATGCATAAGTCTATCATACTGTGGGCCCCCTGATAATATGAATAATAATAATAACCTAGATGGAAGGGCGCAGGGGACTTTGGTAGGAGTCTGATGGTATGCAAAGGCAGCTGGGTGCTTAGGGAAAACGAGCAGAGTGCCAGCCACATGAAGTATGACAATCAGGTTGAGCTAGCCACGAGGACAGCCCTTGGAGCCTGAAGGTATTTAAAATAGAGTGACATTAAAATAATCACAGAAAGCATGGACTGATTTAAAAATCAAGTCTCAGGGAGCCTGGGTGGCTCAGTGGGTTAAAGCCTCTGCCTTCGGCTCAGGTCATGATCTCAGGGTCCTGGGATCGAGCCCCACATTGGGCTCTCTGCTCAGCAGGGATCCTGCTTCCTCCTCTCTCTCTGCCTGCCTTTCTGCCTACTTGTGATCTCTGTCTGTCAAGTAAATAAATAAAATCTTTAAAAAAAAATCAAGTCTCAAGGAAATCGATAGCTTGGGGGTCACATCACCCTCTAAAGCTTCAGGAGCAACCTTTCCACAAATACTGATAAATACACATAATCATCCACTGGGAATAACGCAGGTGTTTCAGGACCCCAGAGACAGACACATTGTCACCAGTCATGTCAAGCATAGTCGGCCTTTACTGGTCAAGCCAACAGCTTCCTGCCAAGTTCTCCTAATATATCAAGAGTGAACACTGCAGCTACAGTGTGTCTAGGGAACAATGCCCACTGTTCCAAAGTTCTACTTCGGAAGGAGATAAATGAACAAAAACAGTTCAACTTTTGGAAAAGTTAATTCAGGATAAAATAAAGGTCATTTAATTTCTGATGTTATTTTGGTGATGAGAAAAAGGTATAGGAAGGGAGGGGAGAAATGTCTGTGCGTGAAAAACAAACATTTTTCTCAAACTCCTCAATTACCTGAACTGTCTGCATAATTATTTGTCTTTCAGGAAGCGGGGAGAAGTTCTGAGAAAACTGGTTCCAACTTCTTCATGTATTTTGAGCTCTGTTGATGATGTATGAATCTACAAAGCTGTACATCTTAATTAGCCTACTACAATTTTTTTTTCCACCAAAAAGAAGGGTAACTATTTCAACATGAAGCGTGCTTTTTCGTGTCCCATCAGCCCAAATTCACCAGATCACAAGGGTGCAGGCTAATTGCTTTGTTCTCATTCACCGTTATCATGATTTGCTATTATAACACACAGACCCACCTTGAATCTGAACATCAGTACCTGAACCTCCTGTCAGAGAAAAAACTTGAACCTCCCACAGTCATCTCTTATTGAAAAGGCAGCTGTGAGAAGTGACATTTAGGGAAGAAAGTTTAAGGGACAAAGTCCTAACCCCCTCCGTGCTGTCTGAGTTCTGTCCCTGTAATAAATTCAATCACTGTCAGACCCCGTTCTTGAACTACATCTGCTTTATCCATTGCAGAATTGCTTTGATTGTGCAATGATTTAATTTTAGGCCCTCACTTGATCCAAGGTGTATATAAGTAGCCTTCATACAGAAAATTTTCTGGATTTTTAAAAATATTTTTTAAAGACTTTATTTATTTATTTACTTGAGAGAGAGAGCGAGCATGGGTTGGGTGAGGGGCAGAGGGAGAAACAGATTCCCCGCTGAGCAGGGAGCCCAATACATGGGTCAATCCCCACACTCCGGGATCATGACCTGAGCCCAAGGCAGATATTTAACCAACTGAGCTACCAGGTGCCCCTTCTGCATTTTTTTTTTTTTAAAACTGGTCTCAGGAAATCTTGTATAAAATTTTGCAAGAAAAATATCTCTTTAGAATTATTGCCAAGATAAAATGGTTTCCTTCCTTCCTCTCTCTTTCTTTCTTTCAGATGTATTTATTTCAGAGAAAGAGAGAGTGCATGTGCATGCAAGTGGGGGGTTGGAGGAGAATCTCTAGCAGACTGCCTATTGAGCATGGAGCTCGGACTCCGGGCTCAATCTCATAACCCATGAGATCACAATCTGAGCCAAAACCAAGTCAGAGCCTTAATCAACTGAGCCACCCCAGTGCCCTGGTTTCTTTCTCTTTTTATTTATGTATTTATTTAAAATTATTTTTATTTTTGGCAATCTATTTTTTTATTAACATATAATGTATTATGTGCCCCAGGGGTACAGGTCTGTGAATCATCAGGCTTACACAGTTCACAGCACTCACCATAGCACATACCCTCCCCAATGTCCATCAACTAGCTACCCCATCCCTAGCCCCCTACCTCCCAGGAACCCTCACTTTATTTCATTAAGAGATTAAGAGTCTCTTACGGTTTGTCTCCCTCTTGATCCCATCTTGCTAAACTGGTTTCTATTGAACAATTACATCCTTCTTTTTTTGGAAAACTCTGTGCTTTCCTAATTTCCAGGGAACCCAGCACCCAAATATTAGCTTTTAGAACAAAATTAGCTCTCATGGTTAACATACTTGGTTCCTCTTTCCTTCTGTGAGTCCCATTATTTGTTTTCTTACCTTGTTATGTATCCATCCTTTATGTTAAGGTATATCAAATTCTATCCTCTGGAAGAGCTCAAGTGGGGACAGGAAGCGGACATGTGCAGCCTTCCTCAGTGCCTTCTGTGTTGCGACTGTCACTGTGATGCAAGTGAGGGGCCCTGAAACTTAAGCTTTATTAGTTTCATGAAAAATATACCTCTGTCTATGTCTTTGTTGCTTGATGGAAAGCCTGCTCTGACTTTAATAAAAAGTAGCTGGAAAAGTTAGTGAATGCTCAGTATGGGCCTGCTCCTAATTGTACGTGTTTTCTGTGTTTCATTCCATTTGTTCTGTGTATTAATTCATCTAATCCTCAAAATAATTTCCAGAAGGTCAGTATGACTATCTCATTTTAGATATGAAGAAAGGCCTACAGGGAGGCCACATAATTTGTCAAAGTCTCATAGATGTTACCAAGTGCGGGGGGGATGCAAACCCAGGTATAGAGCCTATGGATCATGAACTCTGAACCACCCCACAGGGAGAGGTCCTGACAAAGGACTGTGGGCCCGTCGCCGGCCACTGTTCCTCCCTCCCTGATTGTGATAGGCTTGGAGATTCGAGGGTAAAGGAGACCTAACTTTGGGGGTGGAGCTCAGGGAATGGCAAACTTAATGCATTTCCTGTGCCTACCACAGCAGAGGGAAGAGACAAAGAATTACTCTGAGCTGCCCTGTCCAGGTTGGGAGGGCTCTGTCTCAAAGCTGAGAA
>ML100362.1:0-17913 GCA_003697995.1 Taxidea taxus jeffersonii | reverse complement strand
GGGTGCCTCACAGAGAGATCAAGTCTAAGCCTTGCAGTGGACACTGCTCCATCCAGATCCCTTTGCATCCTTTGTACTGTCTATGGGCTTCTGTCTGGCAGCCTCAGGGTGCTTTTGAGTCTACTGGTGTTCTTTTTTTTTTTTTTTTTAAAGATTTTATTTAGGGACGCCTGGGTGGCTCAGTTGGTTAAGCAGCTGCCTTCAGCTCAGGTCAGGATCCCAGCGTCCTGGGTTCGAGTCCCACATCGGGCTCCTTGCTCGGCAGGGAGCCTGCTTCTCCCTCTGCCTCTGCCTGCCACTCTGTCTGCCTGTGCTTGTTCTCTCTCTCTCTCTGATAAATAAATAAAAAACTATTTAAAAAATAAATAAAATTTTTAAATTATTTTTATTTATTTATTTATTATTATTATTTTATTTTATTTATTTATGCTTAAAATCTGGGGCACCTGGTGGCTCAGTCATTTAAGCATCTGACTCTTGACTGCAGCTCAGGTATTGATCTTAGGGTCTGTCTTTGTCCTAAGTCATGCCTTGGCCTTTGAACATTTCCTTTACCTTCCCCAAGTGGGACTTCAATAATGTTGGCCTGTCATAATACAGGTGCCTCTTTGGCAGCCCTGGGAATCCTACATTTCATCAAATCTTTCCCTTCCACCCCCAGGATAGGCTGATCCCAAGAGTGACCCTTGTGGGTAGCCTGACTTATATCTGCTTCCTGCTTTGATTGCTTTTTCTGACTCCTGGGGATTCAAACCCAACTGTCATCCTTGGGAGCAAGGGTCTAGTTCTGAACAAGATGCACTTTCCCAAGGGCCCGATGTTGGAGGAAATTACACATCATCTGTCCCCTTAGATTGATGAGTAAAGGAAATTGAAGAGGCCTCTGTCTCATCTGGTTGACAGGGGGCACACGGGCATGTGGGTATTGCTTACCACGCAAATCCACAGATGTGAGGTTTGGGACAAGCTGTACAAGGAGAAGAATGTGTGATCACCTGGATGTGGATGCAACACGGTGGGTGTCTCCTTGAGAGCCGCGAAGGAGCTGTCTGACTACCACAATAGCAAAAAAAAAGCTGGACATGTCTTGGGGCCTAAGTCAATACTTTTCCTGTGTGAGGGTGGAGGAAAGGAGTTAGTGACTTTTTCCTTTTCAGATATGTGTAGGCAGAAAGGTTTGTGTCAGGAAGAGAGTGTAAATGGCCCTGGGAGAGGGCAGATGAACTCCCTGGTGATAATTTAAACACTATCACTGGGAATGTTATGCCTGATTCCAAGGCATTTGAAACATTCAATTACTCTAAAATCTAAGTAACATTCAATCAATTTAAGATCTAAGTAAATCATGCTATGTGGGTCTGAAGGAAAGCTCAACTCTTCAGACCATGGGAGAATTGGCCTGGACTGGGGGGAAGTAGTGTATGTCATCTTAAAGGTAGAGAAGACTCTTCAAATTTCTATAAGGAAGGGAACCTGCATCAGTTCTAAGGTTTTCCTCTGAGAGCATAAAATCCTTCAAAATACCAGGATTAATGTAAGAACATATGTAAGAAGAATGCTTCATGTAAGAACATAAGAGACTTTTATTTACTTTAAAAGTTTTGTACTTCAAATTTGTATGTCAGCCTAAAGATACAAAGGTGGTGATCAGAAGGGGCACGTGCACCCAAATGTTTATAGCAGCAATGTCCACAATAGCCAAACCATGGAAAGAACCTAGATGTCCATCAACAGATGAATGGATAAAGAAGATGTGATTTTATACACACACACACACACACACACACACACACACACACACACACACAATGGAATACTATGCAGCCATCAAAAGAAATGAAATCTTGCTATTTGCAATGATGTGGATGGAACTAGAAGGTATTATGCTGAGTGAAATAAGTCAATTGGAGAAAGACAACTATCATATGATCTCCCTGTTATGATGAAGTGGAGATACAACGTTTGGGGTTTGAGGGGTAGGAAAAGAATAAATGGAACAATATGGGATTGGGAGGGAGACAAACCATGAGACTCTTAATGTCACAAAACAAACTGAGGGGGGTGGGGGGTAGGGGGGTAGGGAGAGGGTGGTTGGGTTATGAATATTGGGGAGGGTATGTGCTATGGTGAGTGCTGGAAAGTGTGTAAACCTGGCGATTCACAGACCTGTACCCCTGGGGCTAATAATACATTATATGTTTATAAAAAAATAAATAAATTTTAAAAATTTGTATGTCAGAAGAAGGCCAAGTTGTTGTCTTGAGGAATTTTGAGCTCATACTTTTTATCCAGTTGGTTCCCACTGAAGCTTACAACTCATGGGAACTTGAGGGATTTTATGGGCAATGGAAGAAATCTGAGAATGGAATACAATTTTCTGTTTGGAGGCTTAAGAGCAAGCCAAGTCTAAGCTTTAACAGTGCTCCAGTTACGACTGTTTTGTAACAAGCTACCCTAGAATTTAATGGCATAAAATAGTCATTGTACTATACTCACAGATTCTGTGGGCCAGGAACCTGGATGGGGCACAGTGAGAATAGCTTGTCTCTTCTTTACAATGCCAAGGGTCTAGCTTTGGAGATTCAAAGAGAATGAGTAGGTGGCTGGGGCTGGGATCACCTGAAGGCATCATTATTCACATGTCTTATGGGTTTTGCTGGTAGTTGGCTGGGATCTCAGGTGGGTCGTTGGCTGCAGACCAACACATGGACTCTCCATGTGGTTTCTCTGTGAGGGCAGTATGATTTTCCTGCATGGAGCTGGATTACAAGACCAAGTACCCCCCCCAAAAAAGGCAGGAATAGGTAGAATTTTAATGATCTATCCTGGGAAGTCACATGGTATTATTTCTGCCATATATTATTGGTCATGGCAATGACAACGTTCCACCCATGTTCGAGGACAAGGGACATAGACTCCAACACTCAGTGGGATGAGTGTTGAAGTTATATTGTAAGAAGACCACACAGGGTGGGAAATATCATTGCAGCTGTCTTTGGAAAATATAATTTGCCACAGCCACCAGTGATCTCTAGAACAATGTGAGAGATAGAGAGATGGGGGACAGATGGAAGGATGGATAGAACAGACCAATGGTGTACTACAGAAATAACTATGGTTGAAGAAGACCCAGTTAGAGAATCTATACTTGTAGGTTCAAGGCCTGTGGCCACAGTCTCTTCTGCGAACACATTTACAAATGTGTGTGGCTGGTCACACTGGGATGAGGGAGGAAATTTTAAGTAGTTTGATGAAAACTGACCTCTACTGCTGGCCAAACACCTCAACGTCATGCTCTTCTGCCTGTAAATTGGCATTGTGTCTCATCTTTATATAGAAATGCAAACGTGGTTCCAAAGATCTCCAGGTCAAAAAGTCTCAAGTCTCCTTTGCCTATTATTGGTCAATCATGTACAGTGGGTCCTTGATTAACTCCTGGGATGCTGGACAAAGAACACATCACTTCCTTTGGAAGCACAGGCATGCACTATTCATTTTCCTGGATCATTGGTTGGATGCCATCTTACTTTTAGGAAGACTAATTTTGGGTTTGGTCTTCTAGGAAATTAAACACGCAGATTGCATCTTGTGTTGGAATTACAAATAAGCATCATCACCTTTGCAAAGTCAAAGAATATTTCTTTATCCTCATTTTATTAACATTAGATATATTTTATATCTCTATAGCCTCTTTAGAGGGGTTTAAAAATCAGATGACTTATTTCAGGCACTAAAAAGAAGCCTGTTCAGTTAGCTTAGTACTTAAAATCATTAGGAAGTGCAAAAGGTCTGCTTCTCAACAGTAATAAAAGTTTCCAAAGTGATCAAAGCCTCTTTCATGTCCTAGGGTCTCTCTCTTTTATAAGAACTACACTTGTGGGACTAACGGTGATAGCTCCTTCACTTTTCAGTGTATTGGGGAACCTGCATGGCAGGCTGGATATGCTCTGCTCTACCAAGTACCACAGCCCTGGCTCTGGTTGGCTGAGTCAGTCCAGATCGTATATCACCTTCTTGTATGAAAATATTGGCTCAGAATCCCAATCTCCTATTAACAGTTAACTTTCAAACAAAACAGGTAAATGCACTGAAATGAATCAAGTCTTACTGCCAGCCCACTTGGCAACTGCATTTGCATTCTGAGAACAGTTTGAATGAGTTATCAACTGAGGGGCTTCTGAAGATCTAACATGACCTTAAACTTTTTCAATATGCCTAAAAACACAGTCATGATGATACTTGGAAAGGAGATGGGAGGGAAACCTAGTAAATGCACAGTGCCACCAACAAACAGCCCAGTGGTCTTCTATGAGCCTTTAATTGGAGCATCTTAATAATGAGATGGATGACACCGCTGGCCTTCCTGTTGCTAGGAAAGTGACATGGGAGTGCCATCTCTGGTGATCCCCGGGGTGCTTTTATAACAAGGAAGATGGAGGGGGCAAGGAGAAGAAGGGTCTGAAAGGGAAGAATTCTAGAGGCCCCAGAACCAATCTGTTCAAACAACTGAAATATTTGGGTTCCTTTTGGAAGGTAGCTCTGTATTTTTTTCTTTGACTGTTCTTCAAAAGGGTGCTTGCAACCCAATTTATTACATGGTTTATGGAGCAAAATTAGTTTACACATAAACTAGGGTTTATGGAGCAAAACTAGTTTACACACGACATATCAGATAAAGGGCTAGTATCCAAAATCTATAAAGAGCTTAGCAAACTCAACACCCAAAGAACAAATAATCCAATCAAGAAATGGGAAGAGGACATGAACAGACATTTCTGCAAAGAAGACATCCAGATGGCCAACAGACACATGAAAAAGTGCTCCACATCACTGGGCATCAGGGAAATACAAATCAAAACCACAATGAGATACCACCTCACACCAGTCAGAATGGCTAAAATGAACAAGTCAGGAAATGACAGATGCTGACGAGGATGTGGAGAAAGGCGAACCCTCCTTCGAATGAGTTATCGACTGAGGAGCTCCTGAAGATCTAGCATGATCTTAAACTTTTTCAATATGCCTAAAAACACAGTCATGATGATGCTTGGAAAGGAGATAGGAGGGAAACCTAGTAGATGCACAATGCCACCATTGTGGCATGCAAGCTGGTGCAACCACTCTGGAAAACAGCATAGAGGTTCCTCAAAAAATTGAAAATAGGGGGGCGCCTGGATGGCTCAGTTGGTTGAGTGGCTGCCTTCAGCTCAGGTCATGATCCCGGAGTCCAGGGGTCGAGTCCCGCATCGGGCTCCCAGCTCCATGGGGAGTCTGCTTCTCCCTCTGACCTTCTCTCTCGTGCTCTCTCTCACTCTCTCTCTCTCTGAAATAAATAAATAAATATTTAAAAAAAAAAATTGAAAATAGAGCTACCTTATGACCCAGCAATTGCACTACTGGGTATTTACCCTAAAGATACAAATGTAGTGATCCAAAGGGGCACGTGTACCTGAATGTTTATAGCAGCAATGTCCACAATAGCCAAGTTATGGAAAGAACCTAGATGTCCATCAACAGATGAATGAATAAAGAAGAGGTGGTATATATATATATATATACAATGGAATACTATGCAGCCATCAAAAGAAATGAAATCTTGCCATTTGCGACAACATGAATGGAACTAGAGCATATTATGCTTAGCGAAATAAGTCAACTGGAGAAAGACAACTACCACATGATCTCCCTGATATGAGGAAGTGGAGATGCAATGGGGGTGGGGTTTAAGGTGGTAGGAAAAGTAAAAATGAAAGAAGATGGGATCGGGAGGGAGACAAACCAAAAGAGACTCTTAATGTCATAAAACAAACTGAGGGTGGTGGGGGGGAAAGGGGTTGGGAGAGGGTGGTGGGGTTACATTATATGTTTAAATAAAAAAAGCTTAAATAAAAAAAAAATAAAAACTAGTTTACACAGAGACATTTATACGTACACATGCACTCACACATACATTTCTTAGGTTCCTTAAATGTTTCTAGGACAATCAGCCTTTCAGTAGAAAGACACAGGAGAAAAAGAAAGGAAATGGACTTCTAAAGGAAAACAAGCAGGATCAATTCACAGCCTCAGCTTGTGCTGTTCAAAAAGCCGTGGGCTTTCCTATCTGCTTATCAATCTGGGAGTTAGCAACAAAGACTAATGACAGCATCATTCGGCCTTCACTATATCTTAAAGTTATACAACAAACATGGTGATTTACAACAAACACAACTACTCCAATAGTATGATAATCCAAAGAGATACTTTACCTGCCTCTGTGTGCACATACCATCTGGAGGCTAAAAACATCCTAACAAGCCTGTGGCCAACAGCTTGGATTCCAAATATTGGAAGGCATGAGGTCAGCTCATTCCTCCTTTTTACCAAATAAGTGTTTCTCAAAAATTACCCTTACTTCAGATGAGACTAGTTTTCCTGACACATAAGCTGAAGGAAACCTTACTTTCCTTCAAGTAGCTCCTAGGACAACTTACCATTAGTCCTTTATAAGGTTTTAGGAAGTTGCATGGGCTATTACTTTCCAAAACTGAATGGACTCTAATGACTCCCAGTCTATATCTTCAGCTTCAAACCAGCATCTGAACTCATCAGCAAAATAGAGATCTAGTATCTCATCATGTAAAAGAAAGAATTATATGAAATTACATATATAAATTGATCGTAATTTATCACCAGTGCTTAAATATGATCCAGTTTCAATATCATGACTTTGTAGTCAATACTATACACTCATGATCTGTATTTATGGAGAATATAAGAGAGTCCATTTTCTGCTTCACAAAGTGGCAAGACAAAACTCTTTTCTTGCTAAATTATATTCCAGCATGATTTCACATGCTATTAGTTTGGAAGGTGCTACACAGGGTCCTGGGTGATTTTTAGCCACATGCATTTGTTTACTGTACAATGAATTCCATCATCCTCAAATATACCCCTACAAATTAATTACTGCTACTACTATGAATCCTAATTTATATATTACTATTCAAAGAGCTGGCCCATTTTGAAAGTACATTTTTAAACCATGAACATAAAAGGAAGAGTATTTTGTGTTTTCCTGAAAAAGACATAATCTGGGGAAAATTTTAAAATAAATTGGATTTGTGTGGATAATTGCTTCTCTAAAGTTCAAAGCATTCATTACCCATGAACTGTGCAAGTAGTGCCTTAATTCCTATGCTGCCAAAATGTCAGTGATGAATACAGGGACACTGATTGATTGAGGAAAACTAAGATACAAAGCAATCAACTCAACCTCCCCATGACAATCAATTGAGTTTTTCATATTATCTAATGGCAGAATACCAAATATGGAAGTGAAGAACCAACCAGACTTCATCAACCATAAAGCAATCCCATGACAACTCAGCAGTCATATAATTGACTTAACTTACAGACATATTCCAAATTTAACTATTAGTCAAAATGGAAAAAGCTAGGCTTCTTTCTCCCTTCATGTGACCTCTGAGTATGAGGAAGAGAAGGGAGAGAGGGAGGACTAAAGAAGAAAGAAGAGTTAAGAGGGGTAACTGGAAAAAGACCAGTCTCACATAAGCTCTACATTTCAAGATATTGAGGTGGCTGAGAACCAAGGCTTTCATAATAGCCTGAACTAATTTTTTTGGCCAGCCACTGTCCATAGACATCACAAGAATAAATGTTTGACATCTCAAGGCCACAGTGTAATGCTCTTTGCAATTATCCTCAAGATGAGCTTCACTCCCTAACTCCAACCCACACCCTGTGGACCCCACAGGTTTACAGCCCAGTCCCACAGGAGACTGCTCACGCCTCAGAGATGTCAATTCCAAGTAGTAGGTCCCCAGATTATCCATGACTTCTGTCCCTCTGGCTATGAATCAGACATTCCTGTGACTTCATTCTTGGATTCACTCATTTGCTCGAACAGTTCACAGAACTCAGGGAAACTTTTAATTATGCTTACTGTCTATTATATAATTAAGGGTATGATAAAGGAAACCAATGAACAGATAGATGAAGAGATGATAGGGCAGTGTCTAGAAGGGTCCCAGTGGAACTTCAGTCCCAGTGGAATTAGAGTGTTCCACCCTCCTGTTACATGGATGTGTTCACCAACTCCAAGCTCTTACAAGCCCTTATGTTTGGGAATTTATGGCAGCTTCATGATGTAGGCATGATTCATCATTAACTCAATTTCTACCCTCCCTCCCTTTCCTGGAAAATAGGGAGTAGGGGCCGAAATTCCCAAACTTCTAATCATGCCTTGATTTTTCTAGTGACTTGCCCCCATCCAGGAGCCCATCAAGCATTCTCTCATTAAAGCAAAATATATCCTATCTGGAAGTTCCAAGGGATTTGGGAGCTGTGTTCCAGGAACCATGATCAAAGACTAAATATCAGAACAAAAGATGGTCCTATTATTCATAACGTGTAGGAAATTATGAGGATTTTAGGAACACTGCCAGGAACCAGAGGCAAATATATATATGCTCTTATTTCACAGCTACAAGGTGGATTTTTAGAAATTATTGTATCTTTGTCAACAATTAAAGAAATTAGTCACATTAAAAACAAAACAAAATAAACTTTATTCAACCATTAATGACATCCATTTGGCTACTTCAGAAGGTCCTCTCAACCTTGAAACACATTGATTCCAAATCTCAGCAAATGGCCCAGCATGGTGGTTACCTTTACAGTACTCATGCTTACCCAACACTTTTTGCTAGATTGCAGAGAAGTCTGACATCTTTGAATACAACACCTCCCTACACTCTCCTTCTGCCTCCAAAGTAGAGCAACGAATCATACTGTAGAACATGACCCTCCCTTGTCTATATGCTGACAGTTTTTAGATTTGCATAATGCAAGAAGAGAGAAACTCAGACTCAGAGTTCTGAGTGAGTGGTACTGGCACTGGTACCATTTTACTGGTGAGTACCTTAGAATGATAACATCACTGTTTACAAAAACTAGAAAAGAAAAAAACTAGATTATTTTTTTCATTCAACTTTCCATTCCACAAATGAAGAAGTCACACCACAGAAAGGTGGTAAGTCAAAGATCAACATCTAGGTTAAAAGTAAGCCAGGGATTAGAACCCAAACTTTCTGACTCTCCACTCAGTTTTTTCCATTACCACACTGTTATCACAATCATTATTTGCATAACAGTTCTCAAGTATTTTGCTTATGAATTAGGAACATGTTTGAAAGCTTCTTTACTGTTTCTAGTCAGGTCCAAGAGGTAGCCGTAATGCTTTTCACTGCTTTCTTTTGCTAGTGCACAGTCCAAGCCATTAGGTAGCCCACTGATAAGCTACTCTAAAAAGGACAGGTTGTTGTGTGAGTCTCTGATCAAAAAACTATTACTTTTTTCCCTCTCATTTGATGCTTATGACATTTTCCCATATTAAAAAGCCTACTGCTATCAGCAAACACAAAATTTAGACATAAGTGCTTGAAAGCCTGTTACAATCTTAAAGGTTAAGATTCTATTCATCATCTAGAGCTTTCTGCTAGTAGGAAATATATTCAGGAGACAGCAAGAACAGATGGGAGAAGGGAAAGAAATAAAGAGTGTAATTAATGTGACCTGAAACCAAAATAAGAAAATCTCCTTTGAATAAGCAACATCAAGGGATATGGGAAATATTTCTTTGGCTAAAGAGAGAATGCTTTGGGTCTGATTTCTCTGACAATGAAGTTCTCAAGTTGAAAAATGCTAAGGGTTAAGAGATAAAGCTTACTTCTCAGAACCTTATGTTTATGCATGTTTTGAGGTATTTTTAGGAATCTGAAGGTAGATAAAGATTGTGAGGGACAAATTTAGATGTTTTGTTTCACAGAATAAAGAGAATAAAGTGATTAGAACTGAAATTAATTAGTATGGAGGTGGAAGAGGGGGTGTTTATGAAACCATAGAAGTGTCCTGGTAGATTTTAACTATAATCTTTCTATTAGCTTTAAGAAAATGATGGAAATGCTGACAGCCACAGAGGTGCAAAGCAAGACAAGAAAACCAGGGTTGGAATGCACTGGGACAAGGCTCATTCAAAGAAGCCCACACCAGGTGTATAGAACAGATGCCAAACATGTCATCAGAATAGCCACTGTGTTTTCATTGCACTAGAGAGAAAAAAAGAAATCTCTCTAAAAGGAATCACATGTACTCTCTCTAAAAGTGTACATTCTAAGAAAGCCCTGTGTATATAAGCAGAGAGAATGCAAACTTTTGAAGATACACAGTGGATTTAACCAAATTGTTTTGTTTCTCCCCTAAACCCCACCTCTTGGCAGCTTTCTCAGGTGGTACCATTCCCATAAATGCCTCTCTTTTCCCCTACGTGTGCCTGGATAGAGAATATTCATGGTTCTAATGAATCAGCTTGACTCAGGGCTGAGATATCTCACAGCACTGGGCACCCACTCAGGGAAGTGGATTTTCATTGTTCTGTCCACTATACACATATCTGTAGGTGATTGATTAAAGGTGGTTCAGTTTTACAAGGTGGGTGACTTCTGTGCTTCTTGCTAGCTGCATATCCTCAGTAGGGATCAAGGAAGACCTGTTCTGTGCTGTTTCATATTGGAGCAAATTGTTTCAGCAAAAGACCTTAGTATAATTAAGAGATCAAAGGGTGGTTAAATCACAAAGCAAATAGAATATTCTAGTTATAGGATCCTCTATGGCTATAAGGTTTACAGAAGTTAAGGTAGAGAAACATGGCATAGCAAGTATCCTTGAAGCTCAGGCTGGTACTCCAAACTTGGTAAACATGTACTTTCTATTTCCTTTCTCTCTCTCATCTAATGATACCTATGCAGGCTTTGACATTGAATCATTGATTGTCCTCCTCATGAATGAATTTGAAATAGACAAATTTTGCAAGAAAGTCATAACCAACACAAATCCTGTGTCACCCTTGGATGCCTCTTGGAATAATCTCTGTGTTCATTCTTCTGATCAGATTTCTTTCCTTCAAGGGTCAACTTTCTTTTTACATACACACCGGCCCCAGTGGGAAACTCCCTTCCCTGAACCCTCAGCACCTCCAGCTTTCCTTTCATGAATAGATTGTTCAAAGGGCTGTCTTGTGACCTTTATTGCATTTTTGTCCTGCAGAGATATTCAACCTTCCCCATCTTCCTGTCTCATCTTCCCGTCTCATCTTCCCCGCTAACTACTACATCAGACTCTCTGTCCATGAAGATTTTTTCCCCATCCTTCAGCCACTTTTTGGACACATACTTATTGAATTTACATATTTTTGAAACATACCAACAGAATGCTAAGCATGCATAAAACTTGAGGGATACTTGCATAAGCTCCATCCTACCCACAGCTCAGTGAGTCCACAAGGAGAAAAACACCCTAAATTGACATGATTCACTGGGTTCCCACAGCAGGAAAACCTATTCATCCTCTATGATTTCTTCAAAACGTCTTGCTGAAGATAGGTATTATATAAATCTAAGAGATTCCTGGTATTGCAATGTGGCCTGATGTAATTCTTAACTGTTAAGTACCAAGTACCTTTATTGATTTTAAAGAATTCATCAGAAAGAAATGGAATAATAAGGTACATTAACACTTTCCATGATGCATAATCCTTTTCGGGAAGATTTGATGCCCTATAGGACCCAGAGCTGAGAAAAATAATTTGCTCTCCAGCCTCCTGTGACTCTTCTCCAAGAAGGAAGGCAATTTCGCTCAGCAAGGTTTGCATTTTACAGACTGTTTTTCATATCCAAGATGTTATTATTGTATTAATCTTCTGCTTGCAAATGGATATGCAATATTAACAAGGGTTTATTTTTGTTTTTGTTCTTTAAATAATGCATGTTGTTTCTTCACAAAGCCTGGGATTAAAAGAAACTCCTTAGTTCTGACTGCATTTGACAAAATAGGAAAGTTGATAAGCCCTGAATTCATAGTTTTTCTGGTCATGTGTTTAACCAGTCGTTCTTTACCTAGAAGTTTGGGCCATAGAGGTCAGTAGGTATAAGAGAGATTGAGAGGCTTGTAATTCCCCTGGAGCATGATAGAGTTACTGGGTTGAAAATTAAGGAGAGGGGCTATTCATTTACTTATTTAGTCATGCAAACTGTATTTACTGATTGCCTACCATGTGCCAACCACACAGCCATAACCATACAAACAGAAACCAACAACACAGACCTGCTTCTTGCTTTCATGGGATTTACACTCCAGTTTGGAGGAAAACCATAACTCATAACCCTATACATAAATATACACTTAGAGTGCATTGGGGAGATTGAGGCTTGGGTAAGAGGCTATGCCCTTGGTCCTGCCTTCTTTCTCTAGGCCCCCACTTTGCTCTTCAAAGACATCCCGGTAAAAATCACGATGGACTTTAAGCAGCAAGAAACTTGGAAAGAACACTTTGGTGTTGATGTCTGTGGGGCTAGGGAGACACTGAGTCCTGAAAGCTAGATTTTTTTTCCGAGCCCTGACATCTTGGAAAATTCAGTTCCTGTGTTGGAGATTTGAATTTCGTCTTCTGTATAATAAGGAGGTCTGGCTGGATGGTTAGTGAGGCTTCTTCCAGACCCAAGACTTTCTGTCTCAAAGCACAATTTCTATACTTTATATTTTATCCCTGCATCCACCCTCCAAGCAAGTGTTATGGGTGACAGACCTTGAATAAGTGGTCTCTTTTCAGGCATCATTGTGAGCTTCTGACAAGTGCCAGGAGCCATACCAAATGTGGGGGGAGACAAACCATGGCTAAGACATGAGACATAGTCCTTGGCCTTAGCGAGTTTCAGCCTAGCTGGGAAGACCAAGACACATGGGAAGGAGCTTTAGTACAAGTGGCACAAGGTGTTGTGATGGAGGAATGTTCAAGGTCCATGGGGCACTGAAAAGGCATGCTTCTGAACTCTTTGGAAAGGCATCCACACCAGGAGAGCAACAGAATAGGAAAGCCCACACTTCAGGAGGAGAAGAGGACAACCAGGATATTGATGTCTGGTCTACTGTCAAAGCAGGACCATTAGCACCAGGGCTAGGGACCCTTGGGCTTACGTTGGTTAACCTTCCACCCATGTCCATGACCTCCCTCTCCATCTCCACCATGTAGATACACAGGTTCCTCATTCTGACTTCTTTCTTTTTACTGAGCTCTGTCTCTCCCAGCCAGTCACTGGGACTCAACTCCTCAGTGAAATCTTGGACTTCTCCTTCTTCCTTGCTCCTCCCTCTCCTGCCCTTATCCTGTCAGTTGCTAAGTTCCAGATATGCTTTCATCATGGTCCCTCTTTTCCTCACTTTTCTTAGCATTCACAATTCTGGTCCTGTATAATTGCAGAAGCCCTTCTGCTCCCTCTAGTTTTCTCCTTTCTCAGGCCATTGTTTGTGATGTATGTGGGATTCTTCTTCGGCTGTGGTGACTGTGTATTTGTCCTATTCATTGCACTACTAAAGGAAGCCCTGAGGGCAACCATGTCTTTCCCACAGGGCTGGGTTAGTAAATGTCCATTAGGGTCTGGAAGAGGCCACAGGAGCTCATCTTGCAACCAATATTCCTCTACCACACATCCCTCTCCTTGAAAAGAAAAGTTAGGTGGTTTCTTCCCAGACCCTTGTGGCATTTCTGGGTCCTAAAGTAGAAGACTTACCAATTCTGTGGCCTTGAGCAAGTAACTCAGTCTCATGAAGCCAAATCAGTAAAATGGGGATGATTCAATTAAATGAGATAATGTTGAGAGATGCTCTATGTGGTGTCAGTGCTCAGTAAATGCCAGCTACTCTGTTTGTGTGGTCTGACCTTCTATCAGATCCTTCCATGTGTTTTCTGCTTCCTGACCTTTTAACAGGCCATTCTTTCTTCTTGGAATGATCTCCTCCACCTGGCAAACTCTGGTCAATTATTCAAGTCATTCTTCCGATCTCTTCCATCAAACTCATGCCCATCCCATTGCATGCGCCCATTGCTTCCTTTACACCTACTTCTCTTAATACAATTTCTCTTCTCTAAATATAATAATTTGGTTCTTATCTGTGTTTTTATTTGCCTAATGGCCATCTCTTCATCAAGGCTGCCAGCTCCATGAAGGCAGGGACCATGCCATGGAGTCTGTCACTATCTTTCCAGAACTCAGTATATTGCCAATGTTCAAAAAATATTTGGCAACAGAATGGATGATCAAATGAAAAGGTTCAATCTTTTCATGTTAACCCATTTTTATAAAAGATTTTATTTATTTATTTGTCAGAGAGAGAGGGAGAGAGAGCGAACGAGAACAGGCAGAGGCAGAGGGAGAAGCAGACTCCCTGCCCAGCAAGGAGCCTGATGTGGGACTTGATCCCAGGACGCTGGGATCATGACCTGAGCCGAAGGCAGCTACTTAACCAACTGAGCCACCCAGGTGTCCCCATGTTAACCCATTTTAACATTATGTTTGAAACCCAACATCCAGTATATATTCAATATATTCACATATATTCCCAATCTAAGCCGAAATGCTTTGTTTTAGAAAACCCCAAGCAAAGTTTTCCCATCCTTTTTGTTTTCTCACTAAGTGTAGTGTTCAGCTATTGTCTGGAGCCGTGGTTTTCACAGCATCCCTCTCCCCACCTTGAAGAATTAGCAGTCACTTAGGAAGCTCTTCTCTATGCTTTTGCCCAAGCACTTTATAAAAGGTTAAAACCAACCTTTTTAAAAAATGAGCTTTTATTGGCAATTTATTTCTCTAATTGATGGAATTAAACTAAGAGTGGCAAATTAGCCAAGTTTGATCTCAGGTACAGAGATCGACCATGAGTAATCCCTGTAATGCAGTTCTAATTGCTATCTGTGTGACTTTGTGATTAGGAACATTACATTATTTATTTAGCCTTTGATGCTAATCTCAGAACCAGGACTAACCAAAAGCTCTTTAAATTTCCACTGGCAGGCACCGTCTGCTGCCTCTGCAAAGTCAGACTACAGGCCCAGGAAACTGTCCATGGGGTTTTCAAAGCCTAATAAGGGCATCATTTCTGCCTTAGCAGTCTGGGAAGGGGGGAAATCCTGGGTACTGAAATGCTGGGGATTATCAGAACAACAATGGGAGTCAATGGGACTTTTGCTGCTCTGCCATGTCTTGGAAAAACAACCATGCTTGGCAATTCTGTGAGATTAGCAAGCTTGACAGACAGTAGAAATAGCCAAAGAGCAAATGGTGAGGTAGGCTTGTTTTGCCTTTGGCATCCCCCCATCAGGGGTCTAGATCTCCTGCAGATTCCACTCATACCCATTGTGAGGGCCTCCCTGATTTGGTCTGCTCCTCAGTCCTCATCAAAATTATTCTCCTAGGTGAAAATTTCAGGGACTGGTCTGTTCTCCATTACTCTGATGAGGGAGGCAGCATGCTATCATGGCAAGTACAAGAGATTTGCTGACACAGGGACCTGGATTTAAATCCCAGCTGACAGCCACAGGACCTTTAGCAATATTTAATTACCTTTTGCCCAACTGCAGTTTTCTCATAGAATACCTGGGGATAACAAGAGCTCCCTCATAGAGTTTTGTGTAGTGCAGGATAGGATCAATGAAATATGACTTTCCTTTTATTTATAACTACTAAAGTCTCCATGTGTTAACTTTCAGCTAACATATTTGCATTTTCATGAGAGTTTTATCAAAGATAACATCTAGTCCAAAGTTACCATGTGCTGGTAAAATTTCAGATACTGGAACATGGATGTGTGTGTGTGTGTCTGTGTGTTGAGAAATGGGGTATTTTTGGCACAATGTAGTAGATTGAACTATTGTACTGGTTTCTGTCCTTTAGTCCCCTAAAGTTGAGTTTTTTATATTGCCATGGGCCCAGCACGCTTGAGTTTTTTATCTTGTCATGTCTCATAGGGACAGTAACTGGGCTCCTGGCTTTTTTAATTAAAACTGAAGACCCTCAACCCCCATATCTAAAACACCATCAAATGATCTCTCCTCTTGGTTACTCCAGGCCAGAATCTGTCTGGATTCCTGGTGCCCATGCTCACCTGGTTGGTCCACTTTATTTACATACCCAAACACCTGCCAAGTAGAATATGCCTGGTTCTTGAGTTCCTGTCATTGATGATCTCTTCCCTTTTAACACTGACTTGAGGACATGTTGTGACAAGTGATCATTTGTCCCTTTTTACAAATGTCTGATACCATGTAATCAGCACAGACGTTTAGCAGGTAGACCACTATAGGCACTACATTCAGAATTGACTAGGATTCCACTACACTTAGCTGCACAGTGGACCCATTACTATTTTTCTGCTATAAAGCCATAAAGCTTTATGCCATAAAGCTTTGTCATTAATTTTTAAACTTCTCTCTCAGAAGACCTAGAAAGGGAGGAAGTACTCAGGATTTCTTAAAAAGTAGATTTATCCAGGGGCTCTTGGTTGCCTCAGTTGGTTAATTGTCTGCCTTCAGCTCAGATCATGCTCTCAGGATCCTGATCAAGGGGCTCCCTGCTCGGTGGGGAGTCTGCTTCTCTCTCATACTCTGTCCCTCCCTCACCCTCTGCCCCTCGCTCCCTCTCTGCCCCTCACCCCTGCACATGCTTTCACTGTTTCTCTCTCTCAAATAAATAAATAAAATCTTAAAATAAACTATAAAAAGTGGTTTCATCCAAGATGGCCTCTTGGTCAGGAAGATTGTATCTATACATTTAGCACCAGTTACAAAGTTTCCATACACACAAGAGGTCATTTGATGGAGTTCACCACTCTCTGTCAACACTGTTGAAACTGCTATTTATTTTGGATTAAAGTCTTATCAATGAGAAGACACCTTGAGAGGTCTCAACGCAAAGTCATGCTAGGATAACACTGAGAAAGCAACCGACAATTGCCAGTTTTCATCACAACTTAGAGCTTTACCTATCTTTCAACAGAACTGGAACAAATGTATTCACTGTACATCACCTGTGAGTTTAGCATAGATTTGGGGGCTTTGAGAGAAGCAGAAGTGTCTGATACAGTCCCTGCCATGTAGGTGATCACCCTTCATGGAAAGGTGAAACTTCTATGATGAAATAAGCAAGAATGAAATAAATTGACAACAGCACTTGATTATGAAATAAAATAATGATGCAACTAATAAATTACTCAAATTTAACAAATATCAACACAGCTTATTTCAGGTTCTCTCTTTCTCTCTCTCTCTCTTTTTTTTTCAGTAATAAAATACTAGAAATGCAGGTGAATCCCTTAGTTGGAGGTGACCATGACTTGAATTTGGTGTGCTTTATTCTCAGCCATAATTTTATACTTATAGCAAATATATGCATATCCATAAGAAGTGTACTCAACATTGTTTTTAGAGTCACATTTATTAATACATATAGGCCTAGTTCATTAATTTTAAATGCATATATTTTATTTAAATATTATAATCTATGTGTGTATTTCTTCTATTGATTGAAAATTAAGGTATCTGATTTTTAGTTTTTCATTATAAATTGTTCTGAAATGAATATCTTAGGACATAGCTCAGTGTTCATGCTTGAGAATTTTTCTAAGATATATGTCTGTAAGTATAGCTGGGTCACAGAGTAGCTGCAATATCAACTTCTTATCTATGAATATGGTATATCTTTCCTTTTATTTAGATTCTTCTGCACGTACTTCACTAAAGTCTTAAGATTTTCTCCATAAGAAAATAAATTGTACTTATTTCAATAAATATTTATTTCTTAGAATTTTGTTGCTCTTTTGGATTAATTTATTATTATTATTATTATTATATTTTTAATTAGTTCCTGATATATATCGATCTTGTATCCAGAAATCTTGCTAAATTTGTAGTAATAAATAGTTTGTATAATGGGATTTTTTTCCAATGTAGACAATCATATCATCACTAAATAGTTACTATTTTGTTTCTTCCTTTTTAATGCTTATATGTGACTTCACTTAAAACAT
>RCUC01124709.1:0-24078 GCA_003697995.1 Taxidea taxus jeffersonii | reverse complement strand
AACGTCCGCGCTGTGTGCAGCTCCGGGGGCGGCGGACCCACAGTCTGCGCCCCGCCGACCGGAGGAAGTCCTTCCCGTCCTCAGGACAACCGCCCAGGAACCAGGGCGCGGGCTGAAGCGCGAGGACGTGGCGGGGAGGGGGGACGCCTGTCCGCTCCCTAGTCCCTGAAGCCAAGCGTGGGGACCCTCCTTCAGGCGCCCGCAGATATGACACAGACCGTGCCCCCCGCCGTGTGCCTGTAAGCGGTGCCCCCCCCATGTGCCGGCCGGGAGCGTCTGTAAGCGGTGCCCCCCCCATGTGCCGGCCGGGAGCGTCTGTAAGCGGTGCCCCCCCCCATGTGCCGGCCGGGAGCGTCTGTAAGCGGTGCCCCCCCTCCATGTGCGGGACCGGGAGCGTCTGTAAGCGGTGCCCCCACCCCATGTCCCAGGCGGTGAGCGTCTGTAAAGACTGATGACTCCATCGAACAGAAATGCAGCCACTGGCCCAGACAGACTGCTGGTGTGCCATATGCAATCCCTCCCGACCCTACATTTCATTCTCTGTTCATAATTGATTGGAAAGCTTCCTTTGGCTGAAGAAGTTCAGGCAAATTGACTTTAAACTTCCGTGGCAGAGCGTTTCGCTGATTTTTCACACCTCTAAGACTCCTGTGAGCAGGAATTTCACACCAAGCTCCAGACCCAGAAAGTCTGATTAAAAACCTGGTTGTAAAGAATGTTAAAACGGTTAAGTTCAGGTAAGACTTCTCCCTTCCGTCTAAGTACAGCCAGGAACATGGAAACAAAGCCCAATGGTGCTGCTCTGCTGGGGCCACAGAGAGGGGTCGGGCGAGTCCCCACTGACACTCCTGCACAGGAAGGAGAGTGCGTGTGGCCCTTTGCTGCACACTTCTGTTAGCTCCGCTCAGCAGATGGGGCGCATAGACTCTCACTGCTCACTGGAACAGCATCTGAGCAAGGCAAGTGTTCCTGCACTTTCACAGCTAGGAGACTGGAAGCAGCGGCTGAATAATGGCGGGAGGGCACAGGACCTTGGCGGGGGGGGGGACCTGGGCGGCGTCAGCTCCATAGGCAAGCATAATTGCAATTCCCAGACCTCTCCTGGGAGTCCTATCAATAACCACGAGACTAGCGGTGACTGACATAATCTGGGGAAAGGACCACTCGTTGCTGTGATTGCTTGTATGTGAAAGGCATAATGAGAAATTTGTTGGGCAATTTAAAATCCAAGCAAATAATTATGGAACATAAAGTGTGCATGTTGGATGGCTTTTCTGGAAGGGTATGCCCATCACTCTCAGTTGTTGGCTGTGGTGGCCACACCTGACTCTGGTAATAGGCATCGTCACACCGCTAGGAGACACGGCTGACACAGGGCGTGAATGCCGCAGCTCCCACGGACCACGTCCCCTAACGCAGCATCCGATTCCAGCGCTCTGAGCTTTGACCCAAGGGGCTGCCCTACACACCTGCATCCCAGACACACTGCCCTCTGACCTGAGTGGGGTTCTCATCCCACATCCCTCCCTGTGGCCATCCTCCTCCACCCCTTCTTGGAACATCCACATCCACCATTTCTTCAGGAACCCCCTTAAATGCTGCTCGCCCCATGAAGCACAGCCTGGTGCCCCCCAGCCTTAGCCACCTCCCTTCTCTCAGGACCCACAACACTTGTCTCTTGCATTCCTACTTTCCACCTTTTTCTCTCTAAATCTTATGTCCTCTCCTAGATAATCAGCTCCCAGGCCTAGAATCTACCCACCAGCCAGTCAGTGCCCTGCCACAGAAAGTGGAATTTTATCATCGCCACACTGACCTCGCTAAGGAGTGGGGGGCTGTCATGATCTACGCACTCTTTAAGTACACAAGCCCACGTGATCTCAAGCTGTCCAGCAAGGTCAGTGTCATGTCGACCTCGAGCTGCCCTGTCCTGCGTTCTCTTAGCGGGTCCCTGCTCTTCCGCCCAGACTGCATGCTGGAAGTGCACTTGCTCAGACCCCACGCTCTGTGATCATGGGCATGGAGGCGTCTCCCACATACCGACATGAGTAGATGCACACTCGGGTGCTGATCTCACCTCGGAGCCCCAGCGTGTCCCCCTGGGTCACTTGCACCAGGCACTTAGGAAGTCCCAAACCAGCCTGACCTCTCGATCTTCCCAGCTCAGTCCGTGGCACCACCACGCAGCTACTTACTCCAGCTAAACTTGGGGCGGGGGTCAGGTACCCCCCCAACCTCGCTGGGCACATCCAGAGCCCCCTTCCAGGCCCGTCACCTGACTACACCTTGAACCCGTACCTGTTCCTCCCTCCTACCGCTTGCAGGCACGGCCATGCTCATCTCCAGCTTAGCCTGCTGCCCTGCGCGCCCCAGCACATTCTGCAGAAGGCAGCCTGAGTGATGGTCTGAACATAAAGCCGGAGCCCAAGTCCCTGCCAGGGTCCTCAGAGCAGCCCGGCTGCCCTCGCTAGCCCCAGCCTCACCCCTCCCCCTTGCACCTGCCTTCCCGGTGTTCCGGGGTTCCAGCTGCCAGCTGCCTGCCCTTTCTCTCTTACCCCCACCTCCCCTGGGGTGCCCCATTCCTGTCACCTGAGAGACAAACCAGCCCTGTGGTCGGGTCCTCCTCTCCCTCTGCGCCCTCCCCTCAGCACATGTCACAGTCTGTGATTCATGCCCTTCAGTATGCGGTTCCTCCATAGAACATTGGCTCCCAAAGGCAGCAGCTGTGTGTGCGGCGCTCACCCGGCTGCGCCCGGCGTATGGAGCACCAGTCGAGGCTCGGACTGATTGCTGGGTGAATGCGTGAATGCTGGGGAGTCTGCCCCAGGTCTCAGAGCTAGCGAGCTGAAGATGGTGAGCGGGGACTCCAACCCAGGCTTCGGACACAACCATTCTGAACAAACACTCTCTTTGGGCCCCACCCCAAATCTTTTTTTCTTTTTTAATTTAAATTCAGTTAATTAACACACAGTGTATTATTGGTTTCAGAGGCAGAGGTCAGGGCTTCACCAGTTGCCAGGTAACGCCCAGCCCTCCTCAATGCCCAAACCCCTGTTACCCCAGCCCCCTCCAGCAACCCTCTCTTGTGGTTTGTCTCTCTCTCTGATTTCGTCCTATTTTATTTTCTAAGTGGTGCCTTACAGCCTGGAGGCAGGCTCCACCACCGCCGCTGTCTGGAGGCAGAGGGGGTCAGCCTCTACGGGGTAGCTATTCTCTGATGTGCTCCCCTACCGAGCCCGTAAGCAAAAGGAAACTGGTGCTTTGCAGCCAAAAGAGCACGGGGCCGGGATGGTCAGAGGTCCCATAACCATGGTCGGCCGTCTGGCAGTGGGGTGACCCAAGATGGCATCCCGCATACCGACCTTGTTGTGCACTTCCTGCCTTGTAATGGGGTCAGCTGAGCCAAAGGCAGAGCCGGGCAGACTCTCAAATCTCCCATTCAGCATTTCCATTGTAGTTTGGTGATAAATTCTGCTGTGAGCCTTTAAGATGAAAGCCAAACTGAAAAGTTAATTAAAGATAAAAATGGATGCTGTCAATTTTACTGCTGAAATTAAATGCATTTTCACAGATTAAAGCAAAAAAAAAAAGCCAGTATTGATAGGGTATTAAAATTCATCCTTCAAGAGAAATGATATAAGACTAAAAGGTCCTTTTTTCAGGGGCCATTTCAATGACTAATCAAAATGTAAAAGGGCAGACATATTTTCATGTACAAAGCTTCAAGAAAGAAAATTAATTGGCCATATTTTTATTACACTGTAATAGCTAAGTAGTAGTGCATAAAATCACAGCTCACAAAAATATAAACCATATACATAACTGAGCTGTGTCCAGAGAGTTTAATAATAGCAGTTCTTTTTCTTTTTAAGAGTTTATCTATTTATTTGACAGAGAGAGATCACAAGTAGGCAGAGAGGCAGGCAGAGAGAGAGAGAGAGAAGCAGGCTCCCTGCAGAGCAGAGAGCCCGATGCGGGGCTCGATCCCAGGACCCTGGGACCAGGACCTGAGCCAAAGGCAGAGGCTTAACCCACTGAGCCACCCAGGTGCCCCTAATAATAGCATTTCTATGCCATAATGTCGTAGGCCCAATGACCAGGAGAAAAACACAGACAAGGAAATGGCAATTCACAAGACAGAATGAATTACAATGTTATCTGAACAAATACAAGCCCTCGTTACAAATAAAGATACGTTTTCTACTGAAAAATGCAGTGTAGCTACCCATGCCCCGGAAACGTCCAGAGCTTTTACACCTGGGAGTGATGAAGCACATCACGAAAGAATTTTTCTTTTAAAACAAACAGAAACAATACACACGGAGGGATCTGAACCAAATCCCGACACAGCAGTGGCAGTTCCGTGGAGGTTGTAGGTGAGTTAATTAGCTCAATTGCGGTGATCCTGTCGCCACGCACACACTTCCTAGACACACGTGTTTTTGCTATCTCAGTAAAGCTGTTAAAGCATAGAGATTTCTACAGTTAAAAAAGGACGAATATGGATTTCCATAAATTTCTTCACCAGATTCGCAACTACTCGATACTCAAAGCTCATTTGTACTAAGTAAACACAATCTAGTATAAATTATACTGCATTAAGTGACCTGTTCTTCATCGGTGGCCCACTAGTGTAGATTTATAGACATTATGCCCCCGTTTTGATGTCTGCAAGACACGACTGTAAGTGCTTGATTCTATGCAAAAGGTAGAATTTAAGTATTCTTCTCAAACACAACCCGGACGTCACTCACTTTCTATTCTGGAACTGAGAGATCTCATAGACACTGCCCCACACATCCGAAGTCAGTTCAAAGTGATGAGGGAGCAGGAGGCTGGCTGAGGACAAGGCAAAAGCTGGCACCTTACACCCCCCCCCACCCCACCTCAGGGACATGCGTGACATCCCCCACTCCTGGCTGCCCTAAAAGAAAAACAAATAATTAACTTGCAGAGATCACAGTCCTGCAAGACAGGAAGCTATCTTGCCAATAGCCTAACTTCCAGGGACAGGCAACTCAGTTCCTAAAGCCCTAACATCTCCCTCCCCTCCATAAAACTGAAGGGGGCTGAGATGAAAGGAAATATAAATAAAGTTAAATTTCTTCTAGACCTAAAGCTCATTGACAAGGACGCTTGATAGGAGGAATGTGACATTCCACCAGGAAACTCCCAACTGCCTTCACGTTAGTGCCTCATTGGAGGTAAAAACAACCCTGGCTTGACGGTAACCAGGCCCCCGGTATCCTGACAGTCTTCGGAATACCCCCTCTGTCCTCCCCTCCCCAACTCCGGTGTGTATAACCAGCCGCTCCTCAGGGTAACAGGGCGGCAGCTCTTCTGCCCACGGGTCCTGTCCCCGGGCTTTAATACCACCATTTTGCACCAAAGATGTCTCAAGAATTCTTTCTTGGTCATCGGCTCCAGACCTCACCCCAGCGAACCTCACCTAGGTTCTAGAACTTCATCAGAAGGACAAATTATGCCGCAGGTATAGACCACAGATGCTCCAGATATTTGTGGCTACACCCCCAGCAGCAGAACTGCCATCCCAGAATTTAATTTAACGTTTGCCAATTTAATTGATCCCAGATTGTTCCCACTCCAATCAAGGGGTGTTATGAAATTCTGAAACTCACAAAAAGCACACCAAAAAATTGAAAATTAAATAGACTTCACCTCCATTTGTGATTTGTACACGACCACATAATGCTTTTAGGGAAGGGAGGGTAAGGAGAAACCACACGGGGGCTGTTTCTCGCGTTCGTCAGGGAATCTGCGCATTACCCACCCGAGCTGACTTGGCAAGGGCCCCCCAGCTTCCGTTCCCGTGCAAGAGTAGCCGATGCCGAGTTTGTGACGGCCGAGAAGCGAGACCAGCCGGGTATCTTTCGGCAACACAAAGAGTTCCCTCTGAGGGTTAGAGTAATAGATGACATTGATTGTCCCAGAGAATTGATTATCTTTAACCTAATTCCAAGCCACCTGAGCCAGGTCTCTGACAATGGGAAATCGTTGGCAACGTCCAGCTCCACAGCTGTCCCCGCCGAGACGCGATCTTTCCTTGCTCTTCTAGAACACGCCGGATTAATTTCAGGTGTTTTCCGTTTCTTGCACACTGAAGAATGCTTGAGACGCTCTGCGTGCCAAAGGACATCTTGATCCCTGGCTGCGTGTCCTCTCCTTGTCGTCAGGGAACCGGGGCTGAGCTCGCCCGTGGGCTCTGCGGGGTGACCGACTGGAAAACAGCAAGATGGCGGCCCACCGGGAGGTACACGGCCGTTGTCCGGTCTTTGGTGTCAAGTAAACGCGAGTTGGAATTCCTTCGGTCGCGTCTCAGCTTTTCATTCAACCGACACTTGAGAATCCGCCGTGGGCCCAGTTGCTGGGATGGCGCAGCAAGCAAGGCAGGACTTCCGGCCGCGGGGAGGAAGCAGAGAGTAAACGAGGCAGTTCGAGCATCTGCTAAGAATTTCTGAGGAAATACACAGAAAGTGATGGGGGTGGCCAGACAATGCCTTCCTAGGGGGTGGCCTGAGGTGGGAGACAGGGAAAGCACCAGTCCCAGCGTGGGGAGGGGGCGTCCCAGATAAACAGGGGCAGCTCATGGGTGGCTCTGAGGGACAAGAGAGCTTCGTGAGGAAGGACAGAGAAGAGGCGTCAAGACGGGGGAACGGGGTGAGGCCAGAAGGGAGAGCACGGACTCCTCGGGACAGTGGAAAGCAGCAACAGGTTTATAGTAAAGATTCTTATATTTGGGTGGGGGTCCTCATAATTTGATTAGAATTTCAAAAGATTCAACAAACTACTCCTTTTGTAAAAGTGGACGAGTATTGCCGTACCTAGAAAACCAGGGTTGGCTGAACGGACCCATCTGTGTAAGACTTCCTCTCCTGCTTTTTTTTTTAATTTTTTATTTTATTTTAAAGATTTTTATTTATTGAATATTTTACATATTTATGTCACAGACAGAGATCACAGGTAGGCAGAGAGGCAGGCAGAGAGAGGGGGAGCAGGCTCCCTGCCGAGCAGAGAGCCCGATGCGGGGCTCGATCCCGGGACCCTGGGATCATGACCTGAGCCGAAGGCAGAGGCTTTAACCCACTGCGCCACCCAGGCGCCCCCCTCTCCCGCTTTTTTGGCCGTGAGGACTGAGTCTTCAGCCTGTAGTTCTGCAGGTCTGAAGACCGCCTTCCACTCTGTCCCCGCCGAGCCCTGCCTCTTCCAGCGACGGGCACCACGCCGGACGCCGTCCGTGTGCTGGCGCAGCTTCTGTTCCCCCACCTTCCTGTCGGGACGCCGGCTGAGCTGGAAGAGTGCTTGGCAGGAAATGCCCGGGAAGCCATGTCTACTCTGGGAGGATCAACCATCACCTCACGGCGCAGCCAGACCCCTCTGAGGACCTTCGAGAGGAGGGGAAGTGGGTGTGGGACCGGACAGTGGGACTTACCGGCCTCAGCTCCAAAACCTCACTCTGAGCGCACAGGATCGTAAGAACACGTTGTTAGGGTCCTTCCCAGGGCCTTGGAAGGGCTGTGCCCGAGAGGGGTGCTCGGGGTCAAGCCTCATGCGCATCCCAATAAAAGCCTGAAACTCGGGGCGCCTGGGTGGCTCAGTGGGTTAAGCCGCTGCCTTCGGCTTGGGTCATGATCCCAGCGTCCTGGGATCGAGTCCCGCATCGGGCTCTCTGCTCGTCAGGGAGCCTGTTTCTCCCCTCCCCTCTGCCTGCCTCTCTGCCTGCTTGTGTGATCTCTGTCTGTCAAATAAATAAATAAAATCTTTAAAAGAAATAAATGAAAGCCTGAAACTCCCTGGTGGGGAGCCATGCGCGCAGGGGGACAGGTGTGGGAGGCCCCAAGGAAGGCAGGTCGGCCCGCACAGGGACGGAGGCAGCAGACCCGGGACGGGCACACCTCACACAGCTCTCTGAGCTTTGCTTTCCTCAGCCGGAGAACAGAAAGATGCCTCGGAGTCACCGAGCGCAGCCAAGGCCCTCAGCGACGGGGCCGTCCTTGTAAGGCTGGTGGCTCGAGGTGACTGTCAGCCGCGGCAGACGCGAAGTCACTGATGCAGGCCATTTGCTCCAGAAATGATAGTCTCCGCTCTGTCCTACAGACGGTTTTCTAAGGCTTCAAAATACTTCGGGAAGCAACGAGAAGGAGAAATACCTATTTTAATGTCTTCTTTGAAACTATTTTTCAACAAATGGCCTGTAATTTGCTGCAGTCTACCGTAGGCCCCCTCCGCATCTGGGCCGGCGAGGGAAGTGCACGGTGGCCAACTCTGAGCAAGACTGTAAGGGCGATTTTTTATTTAATCTGTTGTGTATTTTGCAAAGCGAGCACATGCTGCTTTATAATCAGAAAAAGTTTAAGTTACTGGATTGTCCAGGACCCAGGAGACATTCATCCTGGATTCTCCCATTCTGTATGATTTGGAATTTTTCAGAGAATATTACGTAAGGCTCCTGGGTGTAGAATCAAAGACTCGGCCTTTCCTAGCATTAGGTACCAAGGCTGCCAACATAAAGGGATCCAAAGTCCTCTCCAACCGTGAGCCCTTTTCAACAGGAACTGCCAAGCTCATAGACATTCACTCAGGAGTCTGCACACTTTCCACGTGTCCTGGTCTCTTTAGGAGAAAATAGGGGAAAGCAGACTCATTTTAAAACCCGAGTCGCTAATATGAATGCCTGGCACGAAGGTGGATTGAAAATTAAGCAAGATATGACCCAGCATTTCCACCTGGGGATATGCCCAAGAAACGGAAGCCTGAGTCCACCCAGAGCGGAGGCAAGCGTGTCCACAGCAGCGCTAGCCACGACACCCCGAACGGAGACCCCCTTGCACCCAGCGCGCAGTACGACCACACAGCGGCATCTCGCCGCAGTAAGGACAAGGGATTCCTGCCGTATTTCTCTTGTCCGGTAGGCGGTGACCTGCCAACCCACGCTGGGCTGCGACGAACGGGACATGACCCTTGGTGAGACGCCGGTCGCAGACGGCCACACGGCGGCTTGCTGACCACACTCTGGGACACGCCCACGGTGGGCAGATCTGCGTGGACACAGCCGACTGCTGGGTGCCCGGGGCCGGGGGAGCTGGGGTGACAGCCAAGTGCGACAGGGTTTCTGCTTGGGAGAACGAAACGTCCTAAACCGGGGTGTTGGCGGCGTAGCCATGGAGACAAACTAATGCCACTGCGTGTGCAAGTGCTGGGAGACTGGGTGGTGCGTAATGTCACCACTAAGCCCTTACGGAGAAAACGTCACCATTTCGTTGTATCTGATTCTGAATTCATTCAAGAACATTAGTGTGAACGGCAGAATTAGGATGGCATCGCTAATTGAAATCCTGACTTTTAAAAATAGATACCAATTAAATTTTTTATTTTTATATTTTTACCAATGACATTTTTTAAACTGTTTATGGTAAAACCACAAAGTTACTAGAAGAATGTCCATTACTTTTTAAAAACCTGTGGTTCTGTCGGAGCTCACATGCAGTGTAACATCACGGGCAGGGTACCCCGCCGGGACCGCCATGCTGGGCTCAAGCACCCCCTCCGTCCCCAGCCCGTGTCCCCGCCCCCACCGCCTCCCCTCCGGCCACCAGCAGCGTGTCCTCTGCAGTTAAGAGTCCGTTTCTTGGTTTTTCTTTTTTCTTTTCTTAAATTCCACAATAGGGAGACCACACGCTAGTTGTCTCTCTCAGACTTATTTCACTTGGCTGCATACTCTCTAGTTCCATCCGTGTCGCGGCAAATGGGAAGTATCGGTTCTTTCTGATGCGTGCGTAGTGTTCCATTGCGCGTACACAGCACGTCTTCTGTTCTGGGCTCTTCCGTAGTTTGGCTGTTGAAAACGCTGCAGTAAACATCAGGTGCCGGTACCTCTTCCACGTGTACCGGACACGTGTATACTTTGGCGGCGGGGGGGAGTATCTTTATATGTATCATACTAACAACACGAAATGTAAATGACTCGCAGCTTTGCCTGCAAAACCACAAAAAGCCTCCCATTATCGGCATTAAAAACAAAAGTGCAAGTGCTAGGATGAGAAGACACCGGGACACGGATGACAACGAGCTCAGGAATGACTTTCCTAAGTGCCGTGACAGGAAGCCGGGCAAGGAGATGGGCAGACAGAGCCCAGGAGAATGCGAATGTGGAGGATCTGGAAGAAAAAGGGCGGAAAGCGTGTGACGTGGGCTCATGGGTTCATAGGTGATGTCACCAAGTTCCTCCCTACGAGGCCAAAACAACAAAAAAGAAGTTAGAAAATTTTAGGGGTGGTATATGAAGCTTTTTATTTTAAGAGTTTTATTTATTTGAGAGAATGCAGGCACGAGCGGAGAGGCAGGGAGAATCTGAAGCAGACTCCGCCCGGAGCACGGAGCCCGACGTGGGGCTCGATCCCACAACTGTGAGAGCATGACCTGAGCCCAAACCAAGGGTCTGAGGCTTCCCCGACTAAGCCGCTGGGGCCCCGCTCCTCCTGTTCTTCATGCCTTTTAGCTGCGGGCTGAGTCAGGGGCCCTGGTGCAGCTCCTCTTGCCTCTCACTCTGGGGAGCTTCCCTCCTCTCTTCTCTGCACTACAGAGACCCTCATCCTTCCTCCCATTTCTGCAGCCTCGCAGCTGGTCTCCCCTCCCTGTCTCCTCCCATCTGATCCGGCTGCTGGACTCGAGTTAGGGTGTACCCATTTCCATCATTCACTCAAAATCTGGGTCGCCTGGGGCGCTCAGTTGGTGGAGCGTCCGACTCTTGATTTTGGCTCAGGTTGTGATCTCAGGGTCCTGGGATCAAGCCCCCCACGGGGAATCCCTGCTCAGCAGGGAGTCTGCTTCTCCCTCTCCCTCCGCCACCCTCCAATGCTGTCTCTCTCTCTCTCAAATAAATAAATCATGAAAATAAATTTAAAAAATGAAGACTCTCCGCGGTTCCTGCATGGCGCAGAGCACAGGCTACGCGATCAGCAAAGCTGTCTTGTCTCCACACATTTTCCAGCCTCGTCTCCTGTCCTTAATCGTCTTCCCCTGACAGCGAGGCTCCAGCTCTGCTCAGCTACAGCCGTTCCATAAATACGGGAGGCTGTCCCGCTGCCAGGCCCTCTCCCCAGCGGCTCGCGGCCACCGGGGTCCAGCACGTGTCCACATCAGCGAGCAGATTACAGCCCTGCCCTTCCGGCACAGTAATAACTGGGAACATGTCTTACTCAGCCACAAACTGCCATCACCTAAAATTACCAGCAACATGGTAAATAGGAACAGAAATGAATCTTTCTGGGTTGTTTTTTTCTCCAGAACGTGGAATATTTTTGCACTGCTAATGCTTTATGGACATTTCAAAGTGGTAGACTGCAGAAATTCGAGTCTTGCTTATTTTCTGATTAAGAAAACCTCCAGAAGTAAAATTATACACAAGAACACCTGATTTTCCCCCCACATTAGTCATTTTTAAAACATGATTTGTAACTCACCTGAAGGAAATCGACGCCAGACTTCAGCCCTTTAGCTCCTTGGTTCCCTGCTTCTGCCTGCCCGTGCTCCTGCGCCTGGCCGCCGCCGCGCTCAGGTGAGGACTGCTGAGCTACATTCAGGACGCATCAGCAACGCCCTGCAACCCGGAGCCACGAAGACGCCACAGAGCAGGATGGGGCTGGGGAGAATCTAGGCTGGACGTAGCCTTGGAGCAAGGAGAGAACCAGTTAGGGCAGCCCGGCCCCACCCCCCGTTTTCCCGCTTCCCCAGCATGAAATTATTGCAACAAAAGGGCGAGCGGCACCTGGCTGGCTGTCAGTGGGGTATGTGACTCTCAGTGGGGTATGGGATTGTGAGTTCAAACCCCACATTGGGTGCAGAGAGGACTCAAAATAATAATAAAAAAATACCATACAGGCGCCTGGGCAGCTCAGTCGGTTAGGCGTCTGCCTTCTGCTTGGGTCATGATCCCACGGTCCTGGGATTGAGCCCGTCAGGCTCCCTGTTCAGCGGGGAGCCTGCTTCTCCTTCTGCCTCCCCCAGCTCATGCTCACTCTCTGCCAAATAGATAAAATCTTTACAAATAATTTTTTTAAAGGTATGTTGAGATTGTTCCATCATTAGGATGGAGTCCTGCATACTTGTTCCGGATGTTGTGGGGAAATGCGCTAGGACCCTGGCCTCTGCAGTTCTAAGTGCTCAGAGGGTGGTCAGAAGACAGAAAACCCACCAGTTCCACTACCTGGACGGGAAGGCAGTGGACTTCAGGATTTCAGTCCAGCGTATCAAGGACCACCGTCCCCTCATTCCTTAGAATCTAAGGCCTAACATGTGCCCGCTTCTGTTCTCGATGCTGGGACATAGCTGTTTAAGTCCCAGCTCTGGCCAGTAAGCAGACGTGCCAGGTGGTGAGGAGGGCTTGGAGAAACATGGCCACAGGGAAAGGGAGGAGGCGTGTGTAGGGGAGTGGCTGCTCCTTTTGGGGACGTGGCCCAAACAAGGTGACACTGGAACATGGGCAGGGGGCCGGGGGCGGGGGAGGCAATGCAGACACTCCCAGGGCAGAGTAGTCTCAAGGCAGAGGGACTGGCAGGCACAAAGGCCCTGGGGTAGAAGAGGCTCAGTTATTTCAAGAACCAAGAAGGCTCATTCAGATGAGCACCTGGTGGAAGGGAAGGAGCCGTGGGGGCCCTTGTAAACCAGAGTAAGACGTGGCTGTCCCCGGGCAGGAAGAGTGGCCCGGCCAAGGCCTGCACTGTGAGAGCTTCTTCTGGCTGCTGTGTCGAGGACAGACTGAAGGGAAGACCCAGCACAAGGCTGTCCAAACGGCCCACGTGAGAGGCTCTCATGGCCAACGCCTGGACCCTGGATCTGGTCTGGAGATAGGAAGCTTCCTTCTCCATCTACCGCCCCTTCTGGGCAAAGCGAGACCCAAAGGATCACGTGACCCCCACGAAGCTGGTCCTCACCATTTAGATTCTGCGTTTGCAGATTTGCCTGTAACCCCAAGACAACGTGGACGGGGCCTTCACAGTCACTGCGGACCGGCACACGTGTGGACAGGCCCAGCCAACTTCAGAGTGGAAGCCTGCCTCTTCGTTTTAGCCTGTGTGCCAACAGCGTCCTTTTGCTCTATTTTGTGCCTATTTTTCACATCTTTGTGCTGTTGATGATCCCGCCTAAGCTCGGGGCCAAAGTGCCCACTGATGTTCCCCTCCACGGAGGGATGCACGGGTCAGATGGCGGGTTGTAGCTGCTGGCCATGAGCCCAAATGATGAGTTACCAATACACATTAATAAGATGTCTTTAAATAGAAACACACACAAAACAAGGTCACATGCTGATCGGTTGGTGCAAGCGTGGCCAGCAGCTCAGGATTCTGGCCTGGTACTTATCCCCCCCAGGCCACGGATCAGCATTTGCTCATCCGGTGTTCAGGACAACTTGACAGAACACAGCTACTGGGAGTAACGGCAACCAGCTGTCTAGAGCGAAAGCCATCTGGATTAAAGAACCACAAAGGGGCGCCTGGGTGGCTCAGTGGGTTAAGCATCCGCCTTTGGCTCAGGTCATGATCCCTGGGTCTTGGGATCGAGTCCTGCATCAGGCTCCCTGCAGTGGGGAGCCTGTTTCTCCATCTCCCACTGCCTACTGCTCCCCTGCTTGTGCCTCTCTGTCAAACAAATAAAATCTTAAAAAAAAAAAAAAAACAAAATAACCACAGAACACTATGTCAGAGGGGCTTGGGAGCAGCCCTTGGCAGGAAGGCCAGCAGTGGGGCTGGCACACACCGCCCCTGCTGCACACACCTACGGCCCTGCACGTTCTAACAAGCTTGGTGTGTGCTTCTCATGGGCCCTCAAGCCTGAGAAGCCCTGGGGAGCTCTGGCATCTCCCACACCCGGGCTGTGGGGGGCAAGGGGGCTGGCCAGGCCCAGAATCCAGGGAACGCAGCTCTGTAGCTTCTGGCAAAGGGGGCTCCAGCACAAGGACAGCCAGACTCAACAGCGGAGCTCCCTCTGGTTGAAGTAAACTGTCCCCTCTTTGGTTCCCCTCTTCCACTGCTGCCTTCGTGTCTGGGCGCGAGCTGTGGGCAGCCCGTCCCAGCGTCAGGACCCTCAGCTGCCTTGCCCACCCCCACCCCCAGCCCAGCCCCCGCCTTCATCCTCAGACTCAGCCCCGCGGACAGAGCCTCTGTGAGAGGGGCGGGGGCGGGATTCCGGGATGTAAGCCCCAGAGACAGGAGGCCATGGGAAAGGGACACTGCAGGGGACAACTTCCCACAGGGGGCTTCAAAACGGCTGTTGGCAGAGTGGGGCAGTGGGTACACGGGGTCTCAGTCACGCCTTCCACATGCCGCAAACTCCTCGCAGATGTGCGCGTTCACGCAGGCGTGTGCACACTTCCAGTCCGGTATGAACCCATTCCCACCGGGGACAGCACGGGGCCCTGCGTCCCTCGATTCTACTACGCAGAGGCCTAGACGAGGACTCTCCATCCCGCTCCCCACAGAAGGCGGACAAGAGCAAAGGAAACCCCGAGTGCGCCATGCCCCCTTCCCATTTATGAAGTCAGCACCGCGCCAGCTGTCCCCGCTCACGGACGCCCGCGCGGGCCGCCACAGGGCACCTAGCTCACGGGCCGACCACGGCCTCTGCTGATCCCGGGGCCGGCGGCGACTCTTGCCACAGACACGCTCTTCCTTCACCGCCTCCATGCTTTCCAAGTTTTATTACCCAAAACAAGGAGGGGCGAGGGCGTCCACGAAAGCAGTCAGCCGAGTTGCAGGATCCGACTGGACAAAGACGGCGAGGACCCGATGCAGCTGGTGCCCCCCGTGTCTCCCCACCAGGCGAGAGCAAGGGAGGGCTTCTCAGGGTAGGAAGAAGGACGGCGAGCGCCCTGAAGTGACCCCACGTGAGCTACGAACCCCCTGGGTCCTCCTATTTATCCTTCTCCTTCTGCTCCTTTTCTTTCTTCTCCCGCTCAGCTTTCGCTTCCTCCTCCTCGTGATTTTTGATCAACTGCTCCACCTCCTTCTGTTTGAGGACTCTGATGACCGTCTTCCCGCTCTCTCTGGTCAGGGTGGCGATCTCCACTGCAAGGGAGCACATGCAGTTACCGGCCGACATTCTCGGCAAATGCCCCGGAGCCCAGGCCCACAGCGAACAGCACCCGCCCTCCTGTCCTGTCCCAATCCCTGCCACACACACGCCTACCGACCCGTCCCTCTCCCCAGTCCTGACCTCCGATTCGCCGGTCTGTCACTTTCCTTCAAAGAGCACGCCAACCTCTTACTCTAGCCGGCCTGCCATTAGCTGCGACACCAGAGGGAGCCTCCGTGTCCTCCACGGAGCCCCTGAAGGCACAGAGTCTCTAACCAGTAATCGCAAGCCTTTTTCATGGACTTTGGAAAACTCCTCAAAATGAAGGCATGAAAAGCAGCTTCCATGACCACAGACAAGAAATGTAAACTGACACCAAAGGAGAAGGAGTTTTTTGAGCATGGGAAAGAGGGTACTGCCTCCGTGAAATTAGGGAGAAGTACGTGACAGGACAGTCCGCAAGTCGACCGCGTTTTCTAAGGAACACCAGGAGCTCAAGTATCCTCAACTAAATCGTTCCATTAACTGGCCCTAAATTTTGAAAACCTTATTTAAAAGTAGTCTTATATGATCATATAGCTTAAACGAAATAAAGTACAATTGCGAACGTGGGATAACATAAGAGATCAGTGGATTGAAAAGGACAGAGGATACCCCAGTTCATGCGAATGGCGTCCCTGAGACACACACGAGGATGAAGACGTAAGTCATGCACGCTATCGTCCGTGTACACACATGCACGTGCGCACACACAGAGCAGGCTGTCGAGAAACTGATCAGTTATTAACTAAAAGCACAACTCAGATCTCTAGCGAGGAACACTGAGAACATCGAGGCCCAAGCCCTCACGCTCAGAACACAGGGTGGGACTATGGTCAAGGCACCGAACCTCATGAAGGCTTAGCATCCCCACGTAGGCAAGAGGTCTAGCGCGGCTCGATTCACTAATGCTGCGGTTTCAATGAACTTGGACATGCCCGGACAGATACAGGAGGGGCTCAACGGCTTCTCTCACTCAAGTAAGCGCCAATTACCTTTTTCAGCTGAGAGTTTACTCACATCCATGGTCTTATTTAGGACTTTGATAGCTAAAGCAAGCGCGGACTTCAAAGTCATTTCTCCTTCTTTGTAGTCTTGTTTTAACATTGACACAGCTGCCTATAAAACATAAAAGACAATCAACAAAGAATTTCCTTTAAATTCCTGCACTTTTCTGGAATATGGATTGGTCAGGAAAAAAACGACTCAATCACTGTGGGCACTACAACCAACACACGCAACCCCAACGGCAGGGAGGGGAGACACGGGCGACAAGGGTGTCTATAACCTGGACCTCCCCAGGCCTGCAAGGGGTCCGTGATAGCAGTCAAGGGGTCTGAGAACGAGGATATGAAAAATAACTACGTCTATTTCCACTTCTCACTGAAAACGGGCATTTCCTTTCGTTATAAAGGTAGATGGGAAGTCCCGGGAGTATCTGCGGTGCTTGCGAGCTCCCCATCAGCAGAATCAAAGATGCTCTGCCATCATGTTCGGGTTGCAGCAGCTATTTTAGAAGAGTTTGTACTTCTAAAATGGCCACTTGAAAATGATGGTGGTTCTTAGATCTTTTGCTCAGTTTCAGAGCAGCACAAAAGTACTCACAGCACTGTTGTTTCCGATGCATGTGGCTTTCCATCCTCCGTAGTTCCCACTGGGGTCGCTCTGGTAGAGCTGGAAGCCATAGTGCTTATCCCAGCCGATGTAAAGCAACGAAACACCAAAGGGACGTTTTCCTTGAACAGCAACAGCAAACAGCCAGGCATGTCAGCAATCTGAATCCAGAATCGCTATGGTTCCCTGAGCCCAGGAGGGGACTACAGCCCTCTCTGTGAAGGGAGGCATTCATAAACTGCTTTGTTTTCTGAACATCACAGATAAGCGCCAGCCAAAATTCCACTTTTGTCTCTAGGATTCGGGCACAGCCAGGAAAAGGAATAAAGACAGAGGACCAGTGCTGAATTTCATTATTATGTAGAAGGCAATTCGTTTCCAGATTTGAAAATGGCATTATGGCCTTCCAGCAGTCTATTAATAAGAAACACGACAATCTACGCAGCGGAAGCCAGTCAATTCATGAAGCAGGGTTTTATGCAAAGTGTTTTATTTCATTTTCAATTTCGCTTTAGCATCTCAAAAAGGTTATTGTTCATAAAACGGTTTAACTTTGGAATACAATGTTCAAAAAAATTCAGTACCTCCAAACTGTGTATAAGCTTGTTTGATGTCACACAGCGCTGTGACCAACTGCTCACAAGGAATCGGCTCCTGATACTGTAATAAATACCTACGACCAAGAAACTGGCATATTAATAGTTTCTTCTCAAACACAGATACACCCTAAGCAAACAAATACCCCCCCCTGGGAAAAAATCTGTGCCACAGGGACAGTCACCTGTGATTCCAAAAGGAGAGGAGAGCATGGCCACACTGTGATATGCTTAGAGGAGTAACATTTTACAACTTTGGTCTAATAAAACTTTCATTTTCCAGGAATCCATTTTTTAATGACTCTGACCGTTGCACAAATGACTCCTCCTTAGAAATACAGCCACTAATGCAGGTACCTGCACCGATGCTATTTACAAGCATACCTTTGAGCAATGAGCCTCAGCTCATTAGTGAGAACGTTCGCATCGGAAGTGATCCCTGCCACGCTGCAGGCCATGTCCCTTGAGAAAAGGAAGACAAGGATCAGTAAGCAGGGAGAGGTCTGCGAGTTCGGTCAGAAATGCACCATCCTTGCTCCAAAGCCACTGACAGAAGTTTCATCTTTACAGACTTTCAACCAGATGTCATTCCACATGAAAGCTAAACAAATGCACCCATGAATTCCTCAACAGATGTATTTACCATCACCGCCCTGTGAACAGGCAAGAGAATACCATGAAGAAACTAAAGTAAATCTCAAGCCTCATCAAAAAGGCAAGAGAAGTCTTACCAGATAGGGAGGCAGGCTTCTCTGTGCCCTCCTCCCTCCTGAGGCCTGGCCTGATGAAGGTGAACGGGAGGTAACCCAGAGGAAGGGCCTTTTCTAAGGCTGCCTAGAAGCCCAGGGCTAGGCTCACACGAAGGGGGCAGTTCTTCCTTTGCCCTCATCCCCTGGTCTGCCCTGGCTCTCCCGCAGACTCGAGAGCCTCTGTCCTGTCTGGCAAGCCTGGGACAGTGGCGCTGTACAGGGGACAGCAGTCCTGCAGACAAGCCCATCAGAAAAGCCCAGTAACAGCCATCACCTGGCCCACCACTGAGGAGACGTCCAATCAGCAAGCCCTGCTCACTGCCAGCTGCCAAGTCCCACACACCGCACTGTCACCGACAGTACAGGGCTCGGCTGAACGTCCCCACACTTCCGGGAGGCCTGTGGTTTGGTAAGAGTCAGTGTAATTCCAAGGAATTCCTGAATAGCCACTCTGAACAATGCTTGGAGGGCCTGCTACAAACTGGACACTGTGCTGGTTGGTTTGTATTTATTTTATTTCACTAAACTGCCGTAACTACTCCAGTAGACTGAGACCCAGAGACGTTAAGTAATCAGTGTAGGGTCACACAGCTTCTAAATTCACCCAAATCTGTGTGACTACCGAGCCTGCGCTCCTATCAATACACAACACAGGTTCTCCACTGGGGGCTTGGCTCTGCGCTTAAAGAGGGTAACCCGAGGTCTGGGGCATCGAGGAGGTTTCAAACAAGATAAATAAAAAGCAAAAATTCTCAGAGGTAAAAACCGTTCTCTTCAATTCTACCATGATACACAGAATAACTCTCCCAGAATACGTGCGATATCACTGCGTGAGAAAGTGAGGCATTTTACACTCCATTCCCTAAGATCTCACTTACTCATTCAGTTTATAAATTTTTTCAGAAAAAAAGACTTCATCAAGAAGCTTGTGGATGTTGCGTCTCTCTGCTGCAAGCAAAACACCGTCGTTCGCTAGAATTCCCAAGCAGGTGCCTGCGTGCCCAATAGCTTCCATGGCGTATTCAACCTGGTACAGGCGACCTACAAGACAGCAGCAGTGAGTACCCAGCAGCACAGCCCCCGGGGAGTCAGTCACACCACTGGCAGGACACACGCAGGAGCCTCACTTTCACCCTTGAGGAGGCACCCAACCAACCTGGTGGCCAAAATCAGTCCAAACTACAAAAACGATGAACTTAGCAAAGGATTAAAAAAAAAGTTCCTACTGGGGCACCTGGCTGGCTCAGTCTGTAGAGCATGGGACTCTTAATCTCAGGGTCATGGGTTTGCGCCCCATGTGGGGTGTAGACATTACTTAAATAATAAAACTTAAAAGTCTATAGATTCCTCCCCCCCGCCCAATTTAGTTCAAACTCTACAGACATTTTTTAATTTGAGATAGCTTAAACAGTTTCTATTTTACCTTCTGGAGAAAATATGGTAGTCCTGGAGTCATATCTTCGAGACTGCAAAGGAAAAACAGGCAAGTGAGTCCTGCCCAGCAGAAGTCAGTCCGCTGACCATCCTGTGAAACACCTGCCGTGCAAAGCTCAGTGCGGGACGGAGCCGACAGATTCCCATTTCCTCATGCTAATCTAGACAGGGAGGCAACAGCTCACCGGCATGCGCAGCAACTCACCATGTTTTCTGAACTTTACGTGATTCCTGTAGGAAGAAAGTAAAATCGTTATAAAATGAAACTTACCATTTAAGGAGCATTTCCCGACTTAAAAGAAAAATCTGTTTTGTTCACTCCCTTCATTCATCTAACATGCACAATACAGCAGGCACGAGGCCAGATGCTGGAATCCCAGAACAGGGAACACCAATCCCTTCCCTGCAGAGCTTACAATCTGGTATTCAGGGGAGGAAGGCAGACACCATTGTTTTTTAAGAAACAATTACCAAAAATAGAAATAAAAATGAATGAGTTCAAATTAGACATGGGAGAGACAAATAAGGCTAGGAGCCACTGGACCTAAGAGGAAGAATACGGGGAGATGGGGAGAGCAGCCCACGCAGAAGAGAAAGCCTGCTCAAAGGGCACTGGGACAGGACACCTCAAAGGTTAGAGACAAACTGCTGAACTCAAAAAAAATCTGAAGAAGCTAGAGAGCTAAGTAACTATACCCATGCACGCAAAGCCTTGAATGCCAAGTTAAGAGGCTGAGGCATTCTCCAGGATGATACAGAGTCCCAACCTAGAGGAGGTAGGGGTGGTAATCTTACCACTCCTGCAAAAGCCAACAGTGGGGCTCAGTGTAATTTAGTGTAAACGCCAAACTTCAGACTGCAAAGCCCATTTTCCTAAATCCCAGAATATTGAGAAGTAAGCTTAAGAGATAAGCTAGAGATCCAGGCTCCGACCCAACCCTGAAAGCCCCACCAACCCAAGTAAAAACTGCAAATGTTCTCTCTCAGGCAACGGGGCGCCACGGCAAGAGTGTGGGCCAAAGAGCCACGGGAACCGAATGACGTTAGGAAGATCGCTGTAGCAGAGGAGGGCATGAAGAAAGGATAACCGGTTAGGAGGCTGCACACCAGTCAGCAGGGGAAAGGGAAGGTCGGCCCTGAGCACAAGCCCCAATGTGCACCTCGGGTGCAGTTCCTGCAGGGCAACTTTCGGGTACCCACCCTCCCAAGGGACGCCCCATCCCACCTGTGCGACCCGCACCCGGGCCCCAGCCCCAGAGTGCGCACCAAACCCCCCACCCCAGCCCCGACTCGGCCCAGCTCGCCCGAGGCCGAGCCCAATCCCCAAGTGGGGCGGGCGCACTAGATCCCAGCTCAGACCCCTGCCTCCGCCCCGACCACCGGAGCGCCCGATCCCGGCTCGGGCCCCAGCCTCACCCCGACGTGCGCACTAGGTCCAAGCTGGGACCCCGGCCCCGACCAGCGCGAGATCCCAGCTGGGACCCCAGCCCCGCCCCGACGAGAGCGACAGCTCCCAGCTCGGACGCCGTGCCCGGCCCCGACCGCGCCCGCGCCCCGCAGACGAGCCCCACGACGGCCGGCCTGTCGCCGGGGAAGCGGGTGCACAGTCATGGCACCCGGGCGCTTTGGTGGCGGCCGCAGGCCGAGACGGCTCTGCCGCGCCGCTCACGAGCCCCGCCCGCGGGGAGGACGGCCAGCCTTCCGCGGGGGCCCAGGGGTAAAAGCTCACCGGCGGGACACTCGGAAGAGTGGAGACGACCGCCGAGACTGCCCACGAGGAAGAACACCGGGCACCGCCGCCGCCGCCGAGCAGCCGCTGTCAATATGGCGCCCGCGCGTGCGCAGAGCACGGGGGCGGGGCCGCCGCGGGCCCGGAAGTCCGGGGGCGGGGCCGGAGCTGACGGCTGGAGCCGGAGCGGCGGCGCACTCTGGCGTCTCCGTCCGCGCGGTTCCGCGGAGGCCGGCGGTGTCCGGCGGTGTCCGGCGGTGTCCGGGCGGTGCCGGGAGCCCCCGCGCCCCGCGCCCCCGGTGGCCACGCACCTTCGGGCCGGAAGGGCCCCGGGCGAGGTCGTCCTCCCGCGCGGGCCCTGTGACCGGGGCTGGCCCCGTGGGCGGCCGTGCGCGCCCGCTCGCTGCCTCGCGGGCCGGTCCCGAGCTCGTCGGGTGCGCGGCCCCGCCTGCGTGGTCTGCCCTCCGCGGGCACACGGAGCAAGCCGGGACGGGAATCCCGCACCCCGGCGGGCGCGCTCGGGGCCCACGCCCGGCCTCTCGGCCTCTTTCCGGCCGGCGCGCCCGACTGGGGGCCATACCGGCCAGCAAGGCGCACAGCACTCGGCTTGGCTGACCCGGTCTGGTGTCTGGTCGGTGCCCGCCCCTCGGCCTTCTCCGGGCGGCTTCCGGCCTCCCGTCCACCACCTACTGCTCGAGCTTTAAGTTGCCTTGGGTCGCAGGGTTGGCCAGATCTGGGTTAATGCGGAGTCATGGGCTTACAGTCCCCCCCAAGGAGAGGCCGGGAGGGCAGGGCTCCGTGCTCTTCAGGCTGGATGGAAAAGTAGCCCTGGGGGATCTGGACTCTGAAGAGGCGGTAGCCTGGGAATGAGCCGTGCTTTGAGGCCTCCGCTGTCACTCCTTCCCAGGCACAGGGGGAGGTGAGCCAGGCAAAATGGCACAGGGCCCCACCCCGGTGGGTCACTCTGCGTTCTCAGGCCCAAGTGAGGCAGAGTGTCAGGTGGACAGAAGATCTGGTGAGGGGCGCCTGGGTGGCTCAGTGGGTTAAAGCCGCTGCCTTCGGCTCGGGTCGTGATCCCAGCGTCCTGGGATCGAGCCCCGCATCGGGCTCTCTGCTCTGCGGACAGCCTGCTTCCTCCTCTCTCTCTCTGCCTACTTGTGATCTCTATCTGTCGGATAAATAAATAAAATCTTTAAAAAAAAAAAAAAGATCTGGTGAGACAAGAGAGCAGAAGAAAACGAGCTCATCAGTTCGGGGGACAGAGCGGTTGAGTCTGAGAATGAAGGAGACAACAAAGGGAAGGAGGAAGGACATCAGACCAATTTGTAGATGCCTCCAATGCCAGAAGTTTTTCCCTGTAGGTCACAGGGAGCATTAAAGCGATGCTCTAGGATGATGAGGCCTCACGGTAACCCACCCTACATGTTCCTTTTACAGTGTGGTACAGATGCTTCCCATTCAGAGGTCCTGTGTCCCCTCACCTTGAATCTCCTGCGCCTGTGACTACAACAGAAGTCATATGCTGTGACTTCCAGCGGTCGGTCATAAAAGATGATAGATTGCTTTCCTGTTCTCTTGGGATGCTCGTTCTTAGAACATGGAGAGGTGTTCTGCCACCAGCCCAGGCGAGGTCCCAGCATCCCCTGCCAGATACATGAGTGAAGATTGCTGCTGACATCCAGTCACTGAATTTCCCCCAACCCCCAAGTCACCTCCCAACAGAGGCCCAAGCATTTGGGGAGCAGAGACCAGCTGCCCTGGTGCCTGAGTTTCTATCTGCAGAACCCATGAGATGCTAATGATTGAGACTTAAGCCACTAAGTTTTCCATTAAACTGTCACACAGCAATATGCAGCTGGAGTTTTTAATCTGTCTCTAAAAGGATGGATGTAGGGACGCCTGGGTGGCTCAGTTGGTTAAGCGGCTGCCTTCAGCTCAGGTCATGATCCCAGCGTCCTGGGATGGAGTCCCATATCGGGCTCCTTGCTTGGCAGGGAGCCTGCTTCTCCCTCTGTCTCTGCCTGCCACTCTGCCTGTGCTTGCTTGCTCTCTCTCCCTCTCTCTCTCTGTCAAGTAAATAAATAAAATCTTAAAAAAAAAAGAATATTTTTAAAAAAATAAAAGGATGGATGTAGGTTGGAGAGATTAAGGATAAGAATACCAGAAAGTAAGGTGCTTCTGTAGCCTGGAGGGGTAAGAGCCTAGACAGAAAAAGCAAGAGCAGAGTCTTTGCTGTGCATATGGCACTGATCCCCAAATCTAGAACTGGGTTTTCCCCTCTGTGGATGAAAGGACCAGAGATTGGCTCTTGTAGAAATGCATTCATTCCAGCAGTCTATGAAGGGTGTGCCAGGGGCCTGGCATGGAGCTGACAAGAGGAAATGAATACTATTTGATTTATGCCATCAAAGACATGATTTTTTTTTATGATTCTCTATTTTTTTTTAATCTCTACACCCAATGTGGGGCTCAAACTCATGACCCCGAGATCAAGAGTCACAGGCTCCACCAATGGAGCCGGCCAGGCAGCCCTATGCCACCAGCGTGTAAAACTACACGGAACTGACCGGAGATGAGCAAGGACGAACACCGAGTAGTACACTATCCATGCAAGCCCGAGCGTACCTAAACATCACGACTGTGGCCAGCAACATCAGCCATTAGGCACTTGGTGAAGGAGACCCCAGGCTTGTAGGAGCAATTAAGAAGGAGATCCATAGAGTTTTATGGTTTAAGAGAATGAACAGTGGTCTGGGAGTGAAATCCGTGATTCCATTCCTTTTTCTGGTCCCCAATTTCCTGCATGGTCAAGCTAGATTAAAAAAAAAAA
>RCUC01124708.1:0-46028 GCA_003697995.1 Taxidea taxus jeffersonii | reverse complement strand
GGGGCTATCTAACAGGGCTGCCTGCTGAAGGGGGTGCCCTGATGACACAATGGTCCTGAGAAGGAGGGTCTTAGTAAATGGGAGCTCTCTAGAGGAGCCCAGCAAGGGGGTATCCATTGGGGACTGGACGTGTCTGATGGGGAGATGCCTAGGACAAAAGGACCTCTGAAAGAGGGAGGGATTTTCTGGTGGGGGCCCTGGTGGAAAGGGGACCTAGTGCAGGGACTCTCATGAAATGACATAATGAGAGTAAGCCCTTAGGGGGAAGATTTGGCTGGAGGGTGGAGGTGGTGAGTCCTGGGGGTCAGGGCCTCTGTTAACCATTCTTGCCTCCTGTCTTCCAGGCTTACAGCTTCGCCATGGGCTGCTGGCCCAAGAATGGACTTCTAGACATGAACAAGGGCCTCAGCCTTCAACACATAGGCCGGCCCCACAGCGGCATTGGTCAGTCCCTCCACATATACCCCCTGGCAGCTCAGTCAGCCCCCTGCCCGCATGCCCCAGTCCCCTGGCACACAGAGGGGTTCTGTGGCTCATCGTGTGCTCTAACAGGGTGCTTTCCATAGCTGGGGGGAGTGGGGAAGGAGGGTGGTGTACGGGAAAACAGAACCAGACCACTGGAAAAGATCTTTCAAAACACTGTTTAGGAGGAGACTGGGGTCTGGGCTTTGGGTGGGTCACAGGTGGTCTTGGATTCAGGGCAGGATGCCCCCAAACCTGCCTGCATCTCTGGTGGGTGATGTCCTCAGAGGGTAGGCACATGTCAGCTTACCCACCCCCGTGGAGCTAGAGGAGGCTGTTTAATATTGTTTCAAGTCTGTGGCTACTAAACTGGGCGATCAATGGGAGTTAAGGAGATGAATTATTTAAACCTCACCAGCTTTTAATTAGTCGGGGTCCTTCTGACCGATGGCTCCGTCCACAGGGTATTGACTCCCCCGCAGGAGCAGCAGCCTCCATTGAGCGGTGCCTGGGTTGGGAGGGGCCACTTGGGGTACCAGGTGGGGGTGCACCCTCAGAGGGATCCCTGCTTGGAGGGGCTGGAGTGGCTGTGGTTCTAGGCATTGGAGGCTCTGCTAACTTCGGATATATCAGTATTGGGCGGGGGTGTGAGTGAGTGTAATGATATATCTGGGTTGATTTTCCTGAGGGCATTTGTCTGTATATGGAAGCGACCATCAACCTGTGTGTGTATCCACCAGAAAGTGTGTCTGTTCATTCCTGTGTACCTGATTTTCTGTGTGTGAGCACACGTCATGCAAATGCTTTCAAGTGGGGTACTTGACAAGCACAGGCTTTGTTCCAAGTGGGGAGGAGCAGGGGTTGGGGGGTGGTACTCCTGGGAGGTGGTATAATCATAACCTGTGTACCTCTGGGGAGCTATGGTGGCAGAGGCACCAGCAAGATACACCAAAAGGACCCAGTCACCTGTCACAGACTAGCCAGATCACTGGTACCTAATGGGTTCTGGGTGAGTGGAGATGCTTGTCCTCAAGGAGGTCACATCCTAGGACGAGATGGAGACTGAACTGGGTACTAAGGATCGTGATAGGAGCACCTAGGCTGTCCCAAGGGAGGATTCCCCTGTCTTTAGGGGCCAAAGTGACTTCTCGTTTATGTACATCTCACAGACTTCAGGGATGCCATATATCATTCTTGTTGGGACACCCCAAGGCTCCTCTGGGGTCCAGGGTGGGGGGAAAGAGGAATCAGTCAACAGCTCTAAGGAATTGGGGGTACCCCACAGCAACTGCTATTCCATTCCATAGGAGTTATCCCATACAACCTAGAGGAGACCCCAGACCTAGCAAGGTTATATGCTTGGGAGCTCAGCAGGGAGTTTCCTAGCGAAGAAAGACTTATGAGTCAGGAGACCCTTTCAGGATAATCGGGAGTCAGCACGCACTGCCCCTAGTTCAGTCTCACTGCTAGAGGAACCACGAGGCTGGGTCGGCCTTAAGCTGGGCGCCCTTTGTCTGCGGATGTGTCCCAGGCTGTGTTTTTATGAGAGGAAGAGCTTCCTCCTCCTCTCTGTTAGGATTCCTGAGGTGTTCCCTCTCTAGGGAAGAAGGTTTTTCCATCTGGCTGGGCCACAGGGGACAGTCCACGGTTACAAGTGACAATGGGGTAAGGGCTTTGGAGCTAGAGGAAGTTCTGGCTCTGCCACCCAGAGCCCTGTGACCTCAGACGGGACAGTGCCAGTGCCTGGCCTGGCACATAGTAGGTGCTCAAGCAGCTCCCTCTCCCCTGTGGCCCTGCCAGCACCGTGGCCTCCCCAGGGCCCGTGGGGTTCCTGGCACTGGGTCTCTGTGTCTCTGAGCACAGAGGGCTGCCCTGCCAGCTCCCAGCTGGCTCTGAGGTGTGGGTGAGGGTGTTTGGAGGGGAGGGAGGATGCAGGGCATTAATTGGGCTGGGAGAGGCGGGGAGGGGAGGCGTTGGTTTTGAGCAGTGAGGTTAATGGCCCTCGCGCCAAAGAGACAGCTTTAATGAGCTTCAGCTGGCGGTGCCCCGAGTTACTGTGCGTGCTAAAAGGGTCGCGCTGTAAGAGTTTGATGTGGACTGTTTCCCAGCCCTGGGGTCAAGGGTCAGCTCCTGTCACTGGCCACTCAGGCTGGTCCTCAGTGACATAGTGCTAATTAACTGCGTGAGGAGCTGCCAGCCTGAAGTGGGGAGTGGTATGCATATTGGCGGGGGCGGCATTGGTGATGGGGGGCAAGGGTTCCACAGATCCCACAGCTTAGCCATCTCTGGGATCCGCTTGGCTCTCCCATGATGCTATGGAGTTGGGGGGCGGGTAGGCAGTGGCTCTGTGTGCAAATCACTGATGATCCTAGGACCTAGAGAGAGCTGCTGAGCCTCTTTCTAAGGTATGGGTGGCAGGGGCAGTTTGTGGGCCTACCTGGGTGGGGACTCCTGCTGAGCGCCTGGTGTGGTGGTGCTGAGAGAATGAGGGGCAGGCGTGCTAGAGGGTTGGGCAGCCGGCCCAGGGCTGGGCTGTAGGCTATAGAAGGGGAGAGGGCCCGCTGGGATGAATGTGCATAGCTGAACTGTTTGCAGGGGAGCTGGGGGGCATCCTGGCAGAGCAGTGCCCTGGTCAGAGTTGGGCTGCAATTCGAGCAGTCTGAGAGGTTTCATGGGGAGGACTAGCAAGGAGAAACTGCAGAGGAGGCGGTTCCATAAGGTTCACGGAGGCAACGGTTAATTCAGAGCCAGCAGGAGCCGTGGGAATGGAGGCAGAAGACCCGTCAGTGAATGTTTACCTTGTACCTGTTATATGTGTCAGGAGCCATGATAGGTGTATTGGTGAGGATGTCAGAGTGCCCTGCCCCCATGGAGCTCAGGTACGGTAGTCAGCATAGGTCCAGTTGGCCCTGGCTGCGGAGGGAGAGGTGGTGGAGCTCCAGGCAGACAGGGGTGTCAGGGGCTGTCAGCATGGCCTCTGAGTCAGGAGAGGGACATGTCCTCCTGGGGTGGTGGATTTGGCCTTGCGAGGCCCATGAACAGGGTGGTGTGGAGTGGGGTGTGGGTGAAGAGGGACCGCATGTGTGGGGTACTGCTGACGCCTGGAGGTCCGTGGACTCTGTCTGCACCCTTGCTGTGGACCAAAGGCTTCGGGGCAGGGCGGCCTCCCCAGGCAGCCTTGGAGCACTGTGCAGTGCTTCTCGTGTTTCTCCAAAGGGTCAGCAAGTATTTGGGGGTGCTCTTTATTAACTAATGTAATTTTGACATCAGTTTTATGAAAGGCAGGCATTAGCATTCCCATTTTATAGACTAGGAAGTTGAGGTCACACAGCTGGTTGAATTGAAGAGCAGGGCTCAAACCCAGGTCCATCTGAGTGCAGGCTCTATGTTTTTATTGCTGTACTGAACTAGGAGGCACCTTTTTGGTGTTGGGCTTTGTGCTACCAACAGAGACATGAGGAAGAACACAAGCTCACTTCCCTCGTTTCCCTCAATCAGTGTGAACAGACAGGCCTTGACAAAGCCTTGTCAAGGAGGAAAGGAAAGGAGGCATTGCCACCCGTTCATACCTGCTATAGTCGCCCTCAGAGCCAGAGCCCAGCAACTCTTGGCTTTTGACCTCCTTCTGGCTCTGACAGTTCTCTCTACCTCATTGACCAGGAAAATCCTGCCTGTTTTCCAGGGGCCACCTCTTCTGGGAATCTTGTCTGGACTTCCCAGTGTGCATGTACAAAATACATCCTTGGACCCCACTCAAGTTTGTCAGAGGTGATGTTCAGGCCCTCCATACTTGATATCTCTAACAGCAGGTCCCAGAAATCTGCACAGGAAACGTCAGTAAAATCTCACCTGTTTTGGGGACACGGAGGCCCCAGACTGCTGATTTCAGTTGGCTGGGAGAATAACTGGAAACTTCCCTGATGCCCACTGGGTGGTCCTGCCCTGGTTCCTTAGCCCCTCTGCTCAGGGCCCGAGGAGGGTCCCTCTGAGGCTCATGGTAAGGAGGGACGGCCAGATACCAAGTGGGCTCTCAGGAGGTCGTTGCCCAGCGTGGTTTGGCAAAAAGAGCTGGGCTGGCAGGAGGCAAGGTGGGAGCCTGGCCCCAGGGGGGCAGTACTGGCCTGTGGTCTCCCCTGAAGGAGTAGGGTGTCTATCAATAGTCCAGTCAGAGCGCATTAGCTCTGTGACATGGATCTCATTAGCTCCCGTGAGAGGTGTCACTGCAGGAGAATCGTCGGCTCAGGGAGATGCTTGTACCAAAAGGAAGAAAGGACAGTGACAGCCTTTTCTCTGCCGCCTCTGCCGCCACGCTCCCTGGGCCGCCCGCCCTCCTCCTCGTGGGGGTGTGGGGGTGCTGGCTAATGAGCTCGTCTACAGTACAGCTTTGCTTTCCCCTCCTTGAAGTTCCCCAGGTCCCTCTGAAGACCTCAGGCCCGGGATTAGCACACACCAAACGCCAGCCCCCCTCTTGCCCAGCAGGGAGTCCCTTCTGATCACCCTGCTCTGCTGCCATCGGCAAGGAAAGGGAGGTGGGGCCAAGACAGAGCCACTGTGGCTGGCAGGGAGGGGGCTTTCACCCTTGGAATGCTCAGGCCCTGCTTCCTTCCTTGACAGAGTGACCATGTTCACTTCTCTGCAGTGGGTTCCTTCTTTCCAGAGTTGCAATCTTATCCTCCCCTCCCCCTTACCATTGACATCTATCCAGGCAGTGCCCTCATCCCTATGGGGCACCCTTCTCCCAAGGCACTGAAGAATGTGAGGACAGTGGCCCAGGATTGAGCGGGTAGCAGTTAGATCTGGTCTGATCTAAGGCTTTCTGGTTGAGCCAAGGGGCTTCAGAATCAGCTAAAAACCAGTCTGGGCTTTGGAAGACCTGAGGGTGGTAAGTATTGATATAAGGCCCCTGCAGACCTAGTAACCCTCTCCCTGGCTATCCCAGAGAGGCAGAAAGGTGCTGCTCAGGCCACCCCCGAGTCCCTCCACTTTGGCCATCTTGAGGGTGTGTTCAGGAGGGGGCAGAGAGAGCTTGAGTATGTGCTTCCTTGGCTCCACCCCCACCCCCTACTCCCATCTATTTGTTTTTGGTGTGGCCCAGAGAAAGTGAGCAGCTGGGGGATGGGTGGCTGTGAGAAGGGATAGCTCTCCAGGCATCAACAGCGGGCTCCACTGGACTGCCTGGAGGCAGTGTTCCCCTGGAGGGGTACTCCTTTCTTCCTGAGCTGGTGCCCTCAGAGCCCCAGGGACGTCTGAGGAATGGGTCCTTACCAGACACCAGGCTCTGGTCTTCAGTAGCAACCACAGGTGGAAAAATGGCTGGACAGATGGACAAGCGGACTGCCGGATGGATGGGGGAAGGTTCTGATATGTGTGTGTGTATGTGTTGTGTGTGTGTGTGATGCACTGGGAAGTATAATCTTTGTTCCCTACCTTCCTAGCCCCAGGCCCGGCTTGGCCTCCCCTTGTCTCTCTCTGTATCTCCTGTCAAATCCTCGCACACGTAAATGACAAAGAAATCAGAAAGACAGATCAATGCCGGCCAAATTAGCACTTGCAGATAGACTGTGCGGGGATGTCAGCGCCCTGACCCCTGGTGATCTTGCAGCCTCCGCTGCTGATATTATGCAAATTGCATCCATCTGGCAGGACCTGCGTGCTGGCGGCTCCTACTCAGAGGAGTAATGGGCTGGGGGTGGGTGGGAGTGTTGGAGCAAGAGTCGGTGGAGTGAGTGTGTGCGTGTGTGTGCATGTGTGAGCATGTGCTTGAGTGTGTGTGAGGGCGTGTGGTGCCCACCGAGCACTGGGCGGTGATGGAGTGATTGACAGGGCAGATAAGGGGCTGCATTGGATTCCTTTGGGCTGGGGGATTAGGAGCAGCCACAGATGGGAGATAACTGGACTTCATTTCAGTTTATTTTCCTCCTTATCCCCGCTCCTCACCTTCACTCCCCGAAAAACACAATCTCTCTAGTTTGCGTTTTCATCAATATTTGCAAGTCATTACCACTGGTTTAAGGTGAGAGACAATGTCAGGGCCCAGACCAGGCCAGCCCCTCCCCTGATTGCATCCAGGTCTGGTACCCTGGAAATGAGCACCATGTGTAGCCAGACAGCCTTCACTCTGGTGGTGTTCATAGCATGCCTCCTCTCAGGCTCTCAGTACTCCTGTGGGGCCACGCCTCCTGGACCAGCCCCAGACCCACTCAGCTGACCTAAACGCCCCCAACAGTCCTTAAGCTGGGCCCTGCCCTTGCCACCTGAAGCCTCTGTGTGACATCCCTGCCTCCAAGCATTCAGCATCGGGTGCTTCTGCCCCTGGTATTAGCCCCTTGCCCACAGTTCCTCCTTGACACCGTATGACCGGGGCCCAGACCCCACCTGGGCACAGTGGGGCTTTGGCCTATGGAGGGGGCAACTTGGCCTAAATCGCCTTCCAACACTGGTACCCTACATTTCCTGAGCGCCTGATGTAATACAGAGGAGTTCCCAGCTGTCACCTCATTCCCAAACCCTGTGAGCTAGGGGCTGTCCGCACTAGCGTATGTGAGCACACTGGAGCTCAGGAAGGTTCCCGTTCACCCCCAGCAGCAGAGCAAGGATGTGGGAGAGCCGGAATTTAAGCATATATCTAAGGCCAGAGCTCGAAACCACCAAGTTCTGTGGCTTCACTGCTGTGGCAGCAGCCCCAGACACTCCACACGTCAGCATGCCTGGGCCTGTGGAAGGGAGCCACCCTTGTAGAGTGGGCAGACACGTTCCTTCCGCTCCCAGCCTCTGAACACAGACCCTGACCCAGACCAGAACCCCTGCCGGGCTGAACCAGACCAAAAGGGACAGGATTCAAACACATGCCGCCCTCAGGAGCAGTGTGTCTGAGACAGTCGGGCTGTAGCAAGAAGGACACACAGAGGACAGAACGCACCCAGCGGCTGAGCCAGCCCCAGGATATGTCACCACATGTGGCATCCAGGCCCCTTGCAGCTCAAGGAGAGGGGTTGAGATCTCGGTCCAGGCAGCTGTGGTGGCAGAGGGTAGAGCTGTCCCAGGGGCCCCTCCAAAACTGGGTCCCCACTGTACCCTCCCACCAGGCAGGGTTGGAGGCTGAGAGTGCTGGGGACATGTCCGGGGACACGTGTGCAAGGGGAGCTTGTCCTAATGAGGAGAACATGGCTGCTAGTTAGGCGAGGGGCGGGCGGGGAGCCGCAGAGCTGATTGAAGGCAGGGGCAGGGGTCAGACAATTAGGCCCAGATCCGGCCGTTTGATGTGAGTTCTGAGGCCTCAAAGCCTCCCTTCAGCCCGCTCCCTCCACTCCCTCCTCTCCCTCCTCTTTCCTTTCTTCTTCTGCCCAAAGGCAGGAAGGATGGAAACGCTTACTCTCACTGTTACTATTATTAAACTCTGCGGCAGGCCAGCCAGACCCCAGGACTCCTGCCCACAGGGGGCACCCCAGGCCCCCAGGAGGCTTCTTGGGCCCCAGGGGGCATCTGGCCAGAGGCCAAGACCAACCTGAGGGCAGGGATGAGCTGAGCTCCCAGCACAGGGTAACCTTGCTCCCTTTCTTGCTTCTGAGGCAGGAATGAATAGGGCTGACCAGTGGAGATTTGGGCCTAGGGCTGCTTTGACCATCACCTCCTGCAACCACCTAGTTCTTGTCTGTTCTGTCTGGGGTTTGAGGGTAAGGGTGTGGTTCATTCACATGCATGCCCCATCACACAAATAGTTGTCTGCAGCAGTCACACCAAAACCCTGCTCTGCAAGGTAGAGCGACATAGAGCCACACAGCCCCACTGTACTGTCACACTCACACACTGAAGTAGAGTGTCTCTCCGACCCTCCCCCCATGTCATAGTCACACATACCATCACAGGGGCCCTCACTTTCATCACACCCAAGGTCTTGCACAAAACCCCTGTCTCCTGCAGCAGGGTCCTTGGAGCTGAGCTGCTCCCCAGAGTGTCTGGGAACAATAGTCAGATCTTGTGTCCGGGGTGGGTGGGTGCTGGGCCCTTCCAGTCCACCATCCTAGGAAATAAGCCTAGAGAGCAGGTACTGACCAGAGAGTGGGAGGAAGCCAGATTGGGGGGGCAGTGGGGAGAGGGAGGGTGGGAGCAGAGATAAATGTTAGCTCATTTCTTCCGTAATTAGTTACTCCCTCATCCCCTCGTTGTAATTGTGAACAAGCTGTAATGTTTAATTAGTCTGTAAATGAAACCCCAATTTCATAATGGCCTGGCTGACAGGGCTAAGTGAGCAGGGGAGGAGGCAGTGGGGAGGTAATAGGAGGGGTCTGTGGGGGGGGTGGCTACAGTGGGGAATGGCTTGCAGGATTACCTCCTCTTCAGCCCCAGCCTGGGCTCTGTCCAGGGAGGTTCTGTGACTAGGTCTAGTACTTGCCCTCCCCAAACCCCACCCCACACCAAGGTCCTCTCCTCCAGACCTCCTTATGAGAGAAAAGAGGAGCAGGGAAGAGGCTGGCACCCTCCTTCCCCGCTCCCTGCCTGCCCTCCAGTTCTTTGTGGGGATACCGCAGTCACAGCAAACCTATGTGCTTCTGGTTGGAGAAGCTGGCTCTGGGGGCCCAGGCCTTGTGACTCCAGTGAGCACAATGCTGCCTCCCTCCGTCAACTTTCTTCCTCCTCATCCTCCCTCAGATCATCCTCCCGAGAGACCTTTGCTCCGCACCTGGACCTCAGATTCTGGTCTTCACCTGAAGGAGCCAGTGATGGCAGGGAATAGGCCCCTCCTTGTCCAGCTCCGAGGGCTAGGCGGAATCCAGCACCTGTGCCAGGCTTGCACCCCAGCCAAGACCTTGCTCTCCGTGGCTCTCACTGCAGACTGTGATAAGCTGGAGCTGCCGCAGGGGGGAGCCCCCGGCCCCACCGCCTGCTCATCAGTCTCCCTGTCTCCCCCACAACATCCTCACCGCCTGCACACGCCCCCGCCCCGCCTGCTGCAGCCATAAATCTCAATTTACGAGGGCGGCTCTGGTGGGGGAGGGAGGCAGCGCCGCTAATGACGGCTCCTCAGCCGGATTTTTCATGTTGCACAGTCATAAATTTTTAAGAACAGCATGGGCAGCACGTTAGCAAGTTATCGAGGCTGCCTCCGTGCTGGCTGCCTAGCTCCGAGACATTGGAGAAGCAGGCAGGGCGGAGGCAGCATTTGGGGCAGGGGTGGGGCCCAGCAGCCGAACTGGTCTGCAGGCAAGGGTACCGCAGGGCGCAGCAGGCAGGCCAGCGTGAGCCTTCACCCTGGGCCAGCTAGTAGTGCCCAGCGGCCAGGAGCCAAGGACAGGCACAGGGTGGGAAAAGGCGTGTGGGCACACAGACCATGCGTCGGGAGGTGCTGATGGATGCCTCTGCTCCAGGACTTGACACCATGATGTACAGGGAGCCTGGAGACATATGGATTTTCAAAGTGGCCACTTTGAATAGAATTAGAAACCCTGACCATGTGCACAGTGAAGCCTCTGCCCTGGCAGAGCTACATTTGGTTCAAAAATGAGGTGGGGCCATTTGGGGATCATTCTTGAGAACTAGGGTCTCTGGAGCCTCCAAGGGAGGTCCCTGGGGAAATGCCCACAGAGGGGCAGATCTATGAATGTGCTGGGGCCTGGATCCTAGAAACAGGATATCCTTGTTCTAGTCAAGGCTCACCACTTCCAGTTTGTGTGGTCCTGGATAAGTCATTCACCACTCTGGGCCTCTGTCTCTTCCTCTTTAAAATGGGGTTGATGGTGACTCCAACCTCCCAGGCTTACTATGAGGAGAAAGGAGGTAATGCATTTGAAAATACTGTAAACCACCCCCACACTCCCTGCCCACCGAATACCAGTTAGCGCATTTGTCTGTTTTAGATCTCTGTAAAAGTTCTGAGGAGAGTATCTGAGGGAAAGATCTTTGTGGGAGATTGTGGGGCATTCATTCACTTCTGTTCAGTCATTCATTCAGAAGATGTTTGCTGAGGTCTTCTGGGGACCCAGGCCAGCACTGGCTTTCAGAGGTGAGGGAGGTTCCTTGCCAGGGGGTGATGTGAGCACTTGTGGCTGAGGCATCTCAGGGTTCCCAGCCCTGTTCCTGGTCCCCACGTACAGTCAGTGGACCAGATCCAGCCCAGTCCTACCATGGGCACACCTAAGCTTCAGGCTGCTGAGGGGCCCACACAGGCCTTCACATAAGCCCCAGGTTGAATGCCCACCTGCATTTCCTAATCTGTGCAATTGAGGGGTAATGATCTTGACCATCTCAGGAGCCACAAGCAGGTCAAGAAATCGGATGTTGCTCAAGTCAGCAAAGGTGGTGTGAGTGTGCATATCAGGTGTTCAGGATGTGTCCATGGCCATCCACCAGGAACAAATGCCGGTTGTGTAGGGAGAAGAGCATCCCCAAGCTGGGCCTTGTCACCCAGTCCCCTGCCCCTTCTCGAGCCTCTCTTCCCATGCCCCCTGCACCCCAGCACAGAACCCTCCCCCATTTTCTGGAAACTGCCATTCTTTATCTCACCTCAAGGCCTTCCCACATGGCTTTATGGTCCTTGGGAGCCCCCCATTCCCATCCCTTGGCCTGATTAATTCCTGCCCATCCTCCAGAGAGCAGCTCAAAGTTTGCTTCCCCAGGGAAGCCTACCCTGACTCCTAGACTTGGTCAGGTCCTCCCATGGGCACACCTGCCTACCACCCAGCACTTCCCCTGCACAGCCTTTCCTCACAATCCTAATTAAGAAATAGCCCTTTAATGCCTCTCTCCTCAGCTGGATTGTAAGTTCCCTGAGGGCAGGAACTGATGCCTGTTTGTTCAGCTTGTATCCCCAAAGGGTAACCTTGTGTAGGCAGATAGTAAATAAAATGTGTTGTTTTGAATGAAGTTGAGCTGAGGTGGCCGTGGCCCACCCCTGGGTGCCAGGGCAGCGGGAGGCGGCGAGGGCAGTGCCTGGAGCTGAGGTGCTTCCCATTAGTCCTCATGATTAATTCACAGCCACACTGTGATGGAGTGGGCTTGTCCCCAGTCAGCGCCTCCGCTGGGGCCCACCTGTTAGCGACAAACAAACAAAGGGGATAAATAATGCATTGGGAGCTGAGCCAGGCAAGGCGGCGGTATTGAAATTAATAGGGATTAGCTGAGCAGCTTGAGGATGAAATATTTACCAGGTGGGACTGGGCTTCGGGGAGGCAGCCCCCCTCTCAGAGTCCCCAGGCAGAGAGCGAGGCCCTTCTTCAGGGCATCACTGCTAGGACTGGGGAGTCCCACCACCGATACTGCTGCCCCCAGATGCATCAGTTTGCTGGACAGACTGGTGGCCAGACTGCTGAGAGCGCAGGTCTCAGCCAGTGTCCTGGCCCAGCAGGTCTTGGGGAAATCAAGATACTAGGAAGGAGGGGAGGTGGGGAAGGGGCTCAGCCTCCAGCACTTTGGAAGCTGAGGACAAGGACCTTAAATCATTTTCAGGGCACGGGCATGTCTAGGCTTCGGGCAACAGATGTCAGGGCTGTAATAGGTTTGCCTATGATCTTGCCTCCCATCCTTCCCTTTCTTTTTTTCCAGTTCTTCCTTTTTTCCACTTAGCACATGTTTACTGAGGGCCTCTGCCCAGGTAACATTAGTGCCCTCGGGTTTGTGATCTAACAGGTGACAGAGAAGGATCCCTAATACAAACATGAGGGCCCAGGTAAGACACATGAGGAAATGATAGCAAGGGGTGGGGCTTTCCAGCACAAGGAGGGCATGCGGAAAACACCGAGAAGCAAAAGAGCCTGAACTCTGGGGTCCGGCAAGAGAGTGGGGAAGACGAGGCCCAAGGGGGAAGCTGAGCAGGTCCCCAGAACTGTATAAAGAAGTCTGGACGCTGTCCTGAGAGCAGTGAAGTGCTGTTAGAGTGGTGGTTGTTATTTTAATGATTAATTCTTAAGCTTTTTACTTTGAACCAATTTTACTTGCAGAGGAGTTTCTGTACATCTCTTACCAAGCTTTCTCTCATGTTGGCATCTGACATAATCGCAGCAGTTATCAGCACCAGGAGATAAATGTGGCTACTATACTGTGCCCTACACTGGAGGGCTTCCTTGGATTTCAGCAGTGTCGCCAATGCTGTCCTTTTTCTGTTCCAGGATCATTGAAGGGTTTTAAGACAGGGAGTGAAATGACCAGATTTGTGGCTTAGAAGGACACCTTGGAGGAGATTGACGGGGGCAGTGCTGTCTCCTAGGTGAGAGGTGGTGGTGCCCTTGATCAGGGTGGTGGTAGTGGGAATATAGGTTTAGAAATCATTGGGATATCTAGGGTAGATGAGGCTCAGGGCTGGATGGAGAGTGAGAAGGGGCCACTGGCAGCTCTGAGCAATACCCACTCTGTAGGGACAATCAGAAGAAAGACATGTACAAAGAAGCTGAAGGAGTTGGGGAGGGAGGGAAGGTGCTGTCACCGTAGCCCCGGTAGAAGAGCTTCAGGGCACGAGTTAGTCCACTAGGGCGATCTAAACCACTGGACTTGAGCCCTGTGAGGTCGGAGGGATCATTCAAGAAAGTGGTTCGGTAGGATGCAGGTGGGGAAGTCAGGTTGTAAGGCGGGGAATGAGGGAAGGAGGCCTTGAGTGTTGACTGGAAAGTTTGGCTATGAAAGGGAGGAGAGGTTGGGTACCAGACACAGGGGAAAGGAGTTAAGGCGTGGTTGTTTTTAAAGATGGGAGAGATTTGATATGTTTACATGCTTATGTTAAGGAAGCAGTGCAGAAAAACCATTGAGGCTCTGTCAGAGAGAAAGGGGCTTGCATAGCATGGAATGCCCCCCAAAAGGAAGTGTGGTGGAGAACCCAGGTAGAGTGAGGGCAGGCTTCAGAAGTGCCATCAGGGGGACGCCTGGGTGGCTCAGTTGGTTAAGCGGCTGCCTTCGGCTCAGGTCATGATCCCAGCGTCCTGGGATCGAGTCCCACATCGGGCTTCTTGCTCGGCAGGGAGCGTGCTTCTCCCTCTGCCTCTGCCTACCACTCTGTCTGCCTGTGCTTGCTCTCTCTCTCTGACAAATTAAAAAAAAAAAAATGAAAAAAAAAGAAGTGCCATCAGGATACGCCCTCTCTCCTCCCTCTGTAGCAGGTGAGAGAAGAGCGCCCCCTATGTCTCCTGTGAAGTAGGTGACCAAACTCTGGGAGGGGGGTGGGGGTGGGGAACTTGAGAGTGATGGGAAGTAGAGAAAACGAGACATTGCCACCAGGGAGAAAGGGAGAGAGCGTGCACACTGTTCAGGAACATAGGAGGCCGGCTGGGTGGTTTTATACAACCAGGTGCACTTGCAGACTGATTTAAGGGGCACAAATCTGTATGGTTGCCATGTTCTTTAGTCACCCTCAGCCCAGATGCAAGCAGAGAGAAGGCAGTCTAGGTTTTTCCAGGCAAGGGTAATGGGAAGAAAAGGGAGCAAGAGAGTTGAGAATATTGGCAAGAAAGGACTGAGATGATAGCCTATGGAAGGCTGGCTCCTGTGTGAGGTGTGTTAGTTATGTTGCTAGGATGGGAACTGCTTCGTACATGCTCGATAGCCATTGTCTTCCTTCCTCACTAAATGGAGCCCTTGTATCACTAGGGGCAGCAGCGTGTACTCAGTTAAAACACCACTTATTTTAGTTCCTCGTGCGGCTAGATACGGTTATGCCCCTGAGTTCTGGCCAGTGAGGTAAAAGGAAAAGTGTACTTTTCCAGGAATGGTACTTAAAAGGAAGCGACTCAGCTGGGAAATACATTATTTTGCTGTTCCCATCTTCCTCTTTCCTGAAATGTGGATGTGATGCTTGGAGCTCCTGAAGCCATTTTGGACCAGGAGGTAACCTGGAAATTGGAAGCAACATGCTGAAAAGGACAGAAGGAAGTAGTCTAAGCCCCTCATGGCTTTATGGAGCCACGGGGCTTTCAGGCAACTTAGATCACAAACCATAGACATAAAAAATTTTTCTACATTCAGCTACATTTTCTTCCCTCTCCGTTTTCATGTGGGTTCCCGTCAAAACCTGACTCTTAGCCTTTCTACTAGAACATGGCCTGTGTCTTGCGATATAGCAGGAAACAATTTGGTCAGATGTTTCAAGAGAGCATAACAAGAGTTACCAGCTTCCTGGCTTGAAATAACAGCACCCTCATTGCCCTTTGCTCCTCCTCCCTATAGCCAAGTTTATGTTAAGGGCCCATTTGTTCTGTCATTCTCTCTCCTGTCTTTACATTCTGTATCAGTTAGTATGCTTCTGGCTACAAGAAAAAGAAAACTCAATGCAAAGTATCTTAAATAATAGGATTTATTGCGGTGCCTGGGTGGCTCAGTGGGTTAAAGCCTCTGCCTTCTGCTCAGGTCATGATCCCAGGGTCCTGGGATCAAGCCCCTCATCGGGCTCTCTGCTCAGTGGGGAGCCTGCTTCCTCCTCTCTCTCTGTCTGCCTCTCTGCCTACTTGTGAGCTCTCCCTGTCAAATAAATAAATAAAATCTTTTTAAAAAATAGGATTTATTACCTCACAAAAGTTTGGAGATAAGGTGATCCTAGGATTAGTTAATTCAGCATCTCAGCAATGTCATAAAGGACCCAGACGTTTCCCATTTTTCTGTTATCTTCAGCACGTTCTTCACAGGCTAACTCCCCTAATGGTTGGAAGATGGTTTTTGCAGTCCAAGACATTATGTGCAGACATGAAAACATCCGGCAGAATATAAAGGACTATTTCCTCCTCATGTTTCTCTTCATAAGAGTGAAGTTTTCCATGCAGGTCCTTCAGCAAACTTACCCTCATTCTCACTAGCCAGAACACACGGCCACCCCTACACCAACGACCCGCAAGGTGGGGGCGGGGATCACCACAGGTGGCTCAGACCCAGGGGACTCATCCCTGGCCCCATGAGTGAAGAGTGGGCTCTGCCAGGCTGGCAGCAAGGGAATGACTGTTGGGTAAGCAGTCGCAAGTAGCCAGGGGAGAAAGTAAAGACAGGAGGCAGGTGGTGTATCCGGAGAGAGCAGAGGTATTCATGTTTCAAGGTTCCAGTGAGATGAAAGAAAAGTGTATTATTGCCAGTAACTAGGGAGATTTGAATTTAATATTTCAAAGGAAGAGCAGTGGAGGATGTTAAAAAGGTAGAAGGTATAACTGTGGAAATGAGTAGAAATGGGATACAGTGGAAATGGTCGTTAGTGCTGAGGTCAAAGATCCAAGAGGCTGGCAGCAAGTTTCTCCAAGGACAGGTGGCAGACTGTGGCAGGCAGGTCTCTTGGGAAGGAGGTGGTCAGGGTCTGGATTGCCAGCACATGCTCCCGAGAAAGGCCTCAGAGAGGCTGCTGGCACATGGGTCTGGGGCCAGGTCACAGGTGCCTGGGGCAGTACCGGCAAGTGGCCTAACCTGTCTGTATCCCAGTGTTGGCATTTTGGGAAAAATCTACCCTGGTTGGTCAGGCCATTCTGGAAGGGGGTAAGGCCCTGTCACCTTCCTATTGGAGCCACTCAGGGACCCTCAGAAGATAGTGCCACAGGAGACCCCTAGGGACAGGGTAAGGTGGAATGGGGCAGAGGTGCTCAGCTGTGCTCTGAGCTGCCTCTGGTCCTCATCCCACTCCTGGCCAGGTCCCCTTCACTCGGCCTTGAGTTATCTTGCTAACCCTCTGGCCCTTCTAGCTATAGTATCCCAGAGTCAGGAGGAGGAGGGTGAGGCTTCTCGGCCCTTCTACCTGGATGGGGCCTTGGCTGGGAATGAGTGGGGGAGGCGGGCACCCGTTGTAATGGCCAGAGCAGCCGCCCTGTTACTACAGCGTATTTCACTTTTAATTCTGACATATAATGTAATGATCTTTTTTAAGGCCCGATGATATTATCTGCCTGACTAGATTATTGAGTCTTCATCATCTCCAGATAAATTTATGGCCAGGACGAGGCTCAGGATTTATCATCAGTCAATAGAGCTCGATACTCTAACAAGGCGTGTAATAAGATATACATATTTAATGATCCAAGGGGAGGAGTGCTAATGGGAGCCCAGAGTGAGTGGTCCACAGGGCCGGGGCTCTGCCCTAGAGCTGCCATAGCTGTAGGGGCTATGGTGCCCCATGGTCCCCAACTCTGGCTTTTCTCCTGACCACCTCAGTGTCCTTCTTGTTAACATCCAGAGGAAGAGGAGGCAGTAGGGAAAGGGTTGGAGCTGGGGCCTAGGCCTCTTCAGACCAAAGAGTGTAGAGATACCCCACCAGAGAAGTCCTCTCCCTGCTTCTGGGCCTGGGGTGGGGGTTGGGGGTAGTGGTGTCCTTAGACCTGTACACCCAGGCCCCTAAGCATTAGGGCGAGCCCACAAGGGGAGGGAGTGCCGGGGCTGCGTACCCAGGCCGCGCTGATGGTGACGGATGGTTTTTCATTACAGCCTCTCAGGTCCTGCCCGCGCCCTGTGTGGAAATTCTATTTATTCCCTAATTTGTAAAAATTCCCTCTTTATCTGATCCCAATCAGGGCGGGGTAATTGGCTCTCTGGGGCAGCGGCTGGGGTCCTTGATGAAGAGCTATGTGGATGTACCCAGCCTGGCCCCCGCCCAGCCCGCCACCAGGGCCCACAATTAATAATGATTTGCAAATGGCAGACAAGCAATAACACAGAAAGATGTGGCGTCCGCGCTGCCTCTTCATTTCCTCCCCTCGCAGATATAAATGGCCACAGAACAAAAACCCAGCACTATAAATTCTGGAATTAGTTATTCACTGGGATAAATGGGGCCTGGAGCCACCAACCCCTCTCCCACCACCCTTCTTGCCTGCTTTCCCTGGTCCAGGTGTGTTCATGGGCCTGACCCCTGATACCTTTGGCTCATGGTTCAGTTCCCCGGTTCCCTCCTAGACCCTTCTCCCCCCACTGTAGATAGCCCTTCTTATGTTGCCCAGAGTTGGAAGCAGTTACCTGCTCAGGATCTGTGGCTTCCTCAGCCTCCGCCTCCTCTCGTTGACCTCTCTTGGCTGCCCAAGCTGGCTTCTGTCCCCTTCAGCGCTAGGGTCTAAATGGAGGTGACAGGTCCTGCCCAGCCTGGGAGTCTAGTTCAGGATTGGTCTTGGGTGTCTTCTTTGGCATTTGGGACCCCTCTGGTCATTTGCATGGCCAAGTCTAAGTTGGGTTCCTGGTGGCCAAATATGATGTGAGTGACATAAGGCTTTGACACCTATTCACCGGCCAGGCCGTTGCGGGCTGTTGGCATAGGCGTTTCCGGGCACTATGCCCTCTCGGCCGGGCACATCCTCTCCCCGCCCCCCAAGTGGCTGTGAGCTGGCGGGTAATGGGCGTGTAATGGCCTCATTTCCATGCCCGGCCTCCAGGAGCGGCGGTAAGTGTTTGATTGCCTTAATTTCCAAACACATCATTATCCCAGCTTTACCAGCGCTTAATAAACACTTTATGAGGATTTTTTTAAAAACATCTTCGGTCCGCATACTTCTCTGAAGTGATAAACTCTAATTAAGTCTAATATTTAAAAATATGGTAATGGTGAGTTGTTTGAATAAGTGGACTGCATTTCTGTAATTTCATTATTACGTAAAACACGCTAATTATTTGGAGCGCGCTTATTACGGAGAGAGAAATCGCCTGCTAATCAAGATGAAATTGCCTTTTCCCCTTATTGTGGAACCACCGTCATCCTTCACCATCAGCCCTGTGGCACCTCCAGGCACCTCGGTGGGGTGGAGGGGGCGGAGGGGAGGGGCTAGAAGAAGGGGTCACTTTGGAGTTGAGGCTATAAGGCCCCTGACTCGGGGGGGAGCAGAGGGAGCTGTGAGAGCCATGTCTGGGGACAGGGGTCTATATCTGGGGGTGGTGTTAGGTGGGCCAGGGTAGCCCTATCTGGGCACACAGGGGACTGCATGGGCCAGGTCTGGGACAGGGAATAGGGGCTTGTGGGATATCAGGGGATTACTCCTGGAATAACGTTATTATTGAATATTATTGAATAGCAACCACAATAATAATCACTAACCCAGCCACTGTTTTAAGCACTTCACAAATAAAAACTCATTTCATCTTTCAACAACCCTTTGAGGGAAGTAGTTGCTATAATTATCATTATCGTTCCTATTTTAGAAAAGAAGAAACCAAGACACAGAGAGGTGAAATGACTCCATAACTTGCTCAAGTTCACAGTTACGAAGTGATGGAGTTTGGATTCGAACCCAGAATCTCAGGATATCCAGGGCCCTCTGCTGGTTCAGTCCTAAATTCACTGCCTTGGCTCCTGTCTTCCTTCTGAGCTACCCTGTGCTGCTGTACCCTGAGTTGTACCCGGTGTAGCTTGAGATGCTGGCCCCCAACATAGAGTTGCCCAGTTAGCAAATAAAAATATAGGACACCAATTAAATTTAAACTTCAACCGTAGAACAAATAACTTTTTTAAAAAAGATTTTATTTTTATTATTTATTTAACAGAGAGAGAGAGAGACAGCGAGAGAGGGAACACAACCAGAGGGAGTAGGGGAGGGAGAAGCAGGCTCCCCACTGAGCAGGGAGCCTGATGTGGGGCTCACTCCCAGGACCCCGGGATCACAACCCAAGCCGAAGGCAGACACTTAGCCACTGAGCCACCCAGGTGCCCAGAACAAATAATTTTTTAGTATAAGTATGTCCCCTCTGGAGCTGGGGACTTATTAATATGGCAGTCCTCTGTCAAGCAGGCCCAGCATTGATCCACTGGCCCTTTGCTCTCAGGCACGATGCTGCCAAGATGTGCTAACAGAAACATGTAGCGGCAAAATGAGGTTCAGGGTTCTTGCTCTTCCATCCTTACCAAGGTTCCTGCTCCCAGTGCTGTTCCCACCCCATCTTTCCTGGCTCCTGCTCCATGGGCTCTGGCCCCATTCCTCACCGGCTCCTGGAGATCACTAAGAAAGTGTGCTTACCAGGCTGAGGTTTTGAGACAGAAGGCCTCCTGTTTGTCTGAATCTTCCTTTAGGCCACACTGCCTTGCAGCCCCATAAAGTCAGCAGCACGTCACCTTTCTGCCCCTGATGGCTCCCAGTCCAGTTTGTCTCTTTGATCATTTCATGTTCATTCTCTTTCCTCGCTCCAACAGACGCACGTATGGGAATTGTATATATAATGGAGGCATCATTTCAGAAGGGTGGGGAAAGTGTGGACAGTTCAATCAATGGTGATAGGACAATGGCTATCCACTGGGGAAAAAAAGTAAAGTTGGATCTTCTATTCCTCACCATATATGAAAATAAAGTCTAGACAGATTAAAAAGTTAAATATAAAAACAAAGGTATTAGAAGAAAATATGTGATAGTTTTCTAATAGCGCTGGGATAGGGAAGGCCTTTTTCAGTGAGATACAAAGCCTAGAAGCTGTAAGGGAAATAAATGCCTGATATGTTTACATGTCCCATAGGAATCTCGAGATTTAACACTAAGGTCACCAGTGCCCCAAACCTACACCACCTCAGGTTTGCCTTACCTCTGTGGGTGGTGCTAAGATCCTAGACTCACCCCCACCCACAGCCCCACACTCTGTCTCCCCCCAGTAAGCCTTGCTCCTTCTGTTCCTTTAAAAGCTCTTGCCTCTGTCCACATCTCCGCACCATCCGTACATCCCCACCTCCGTCTCCACCTCCACTGGGCCGGTTCTGGGCCACTGTTTCTGGCCTGGACCATGGTACAGTCTGCTAATCGGTATCTATGCCTTCAGGGTTAACCCCTCCGATCCTTGAGTGATTATTATGAAATGTGGATGTGGTTCTGTCTTGCCCCTCCTCACATAGGTTGGCGTCTCCCCATCATTCCCAGAGTAGTAAGCTCTGAAACTCCGTAGCTTGGCATCCGTCTGCAGGGCTTCCTCTGGCCAGTCACTGCTGGCCTGTCCAGCTTCGTCTTTCGCCACACCCCTACCTCTTACTCTTCAGTACCCGCAGCACCTGCTAGACTTAAGTACTTGTTTCTGGACACACTACATTTCCTACACTACACCTCCAGCAAGGTGCCCGTGTGCTATTCACTATGCCAGAGTCACCTCCCCACTACAAGCCCAGCTTGCTGGCCGGCGCCCTCCCACATGCCCTTGACTTCTGCCTGGCTTTGTCCCCCAGGGACCCCTTTCCCGATCCTCAGTGCCTTTTCTGTGCCGACTTTTCCCACAGCACTGCTCACACCGCACCTCTGACGGGCCTGCCGCTGAGCTGCTTGAGGGCAGGAAGCAACAGAGTCTGCAGCCAGGCCCGTGACCGGGCTTGGCCTGTATGCGCCCAGCGTGCAGAGGTGTCAGTGTGTGCTGAATGAAGGCGTGCACGAATAAATGGTTCTCTTAAGAGTTTCTTTGGACCCTTTCCCTCCTGAGGGTGGCCCTCACCCAGGCCCTGTTTCCCGCCCTCTACGTTTTGGTTCCCAGACAAGTGCACCGAACTGGCCCGTGTCAGCCTCAGGTCACTGTCCTGTGTAAGCCCTCGCTGGGTGTTCTCCGTGGTCTGAGCCCTCCTTCTGCTAGCAGCGTTGCCAAGCAGATATTTGACTACCCTTGGGCCCAGCCAACAAGTGCTAGCCCCACTCACCTCTCTGATGGATTTAAGCAGCTGCATTTTTCCCGTTATGGAGTTGGCAATATAAAAATATTTCCAATGTTAAGAATATTAATGCCCCCAAACAGAAGAGTCATCTTGTCACAAGCTGATAACCCTGCAGGAACATAAAACCAGGCTAGTCTTCTAGAATTTGGAGGTAAGGAAGACCTACCTTGGAGGCCTTTGTTGTGGGCAAGAGGCTGTGTGCCTCCCGCCCCTCACCCTCTACACCATGCCAGCATCAGGCTGGCTTCATTAGCTCAGTGGGAGGTGCCAGAAGGGGGAGCTGCTGACCATGTGGCCCCTGGGCTTTAAGCAGAGGACTCTCCCAGAGGCCATGTTGTCACCAGCCTCACCCCACTGCTCTCTCTGAACTTGTGGCCTGTTAAAAGGCCCAGATTTGTTTCTTCGCTTCTGCTCCATTTCCTCATCTTCTAACCATACCGCTGACTTTTTTAAATTGCTCAGTAGGTTACACTGACTCACGATGTTTCCGGGGCTAGAAAAAGATCCTGGGCTGAAAGCCCACAACTGCCATACCACGGACTTGGTGAACTGAAGCAGGTGTCTTCCTCAGCCTGGGTCTTTGTTGTAGTGGACCAGTTACAACAAGTTAGACTCCAGAATGCTCAGTAAACAGGATCAGTAGTCAGTGTGAGCTTGTGCAGTGAATGCCAGGTGGTCTCAGCACGTGTGCTGGCCTCTCTGTCATCTGTGCCATAGATTGTACGGGATTCACCTTCTCGCCGTCAGGTCACCCGGGAAACTAGCATCCTTGCCTTCCCTCCAAAAAGAGGAAGTACTCCAAACCTAAAGTACCGACAAAGACGGGGTGTGGAGGGGTGTCACCTGCTCAGTGCTCACAGTTAACACAGGTAGCATCCCTGATCACCCCTAGTGGAGGAATCTGAAGTTCAAAGAAACTTAAGCACTTGCCACAAGCACACAGCCAGTGGGCAAAGATTAGATATGGGTCTTTGTCATTTTCAGAAAACAGTGGTTCCTGGAGATTGGAACACAGGGATTGGGGGTAGAGAATGGCAGAGGTGAGACCAGAGAGAGCAGGGACCCATTTTTGATAGGACCTTTACCTTTAAGTCATATTAAAGAGTATAGCCTTGAACCTGAGGGCAGCAGGAGCCATTGAAAGGATTTAAAAAGACAAGGATGTGATCAGATTTGTGTAAGAAAGATCACTTGGGCTATAAGAGAATGGATTAGAGGGAGAAGAAAGAGGATAGGCTGTGTAAGAGCAAGAGATGATGGGGTCTGCCCTGGGCGGAGGGGGTAGGGGGGTACTGCCAGAATGAATGGAAGTAGATGATTAAAGAGTAAGAAGATAAAATTCACAGTTGATGCTTGAGAATTGGGGAGGGAGAGGGCAAAGTGTCAAGCCCGATTCTTAGGCTTCTTTGGGAGCACTTGGGGTGCTGTTCATTGGGATGGAGAACACTAGGTAGTGAAGACATGTGGGAAGGATATTGGTGCATTACTGGATGTTTTGAGTTTACATGATCTAGAAAGAGATGTTCCAGAGCTCATGAGAGGTGCAGGCAGGAGATGGCAATCTTCAGGACTCTCTGAAGCTCAGGGCGTGGACGAAGCCAGCCTGTGTGTCCAGTGGGGAGAGGTCAAGTACTGACTGGGGCCAGGCACAAGTGGAAGATCCGTGCTGGCTCCCTGAATGGCTGGTGGCCTGGGGGGAGGGGCTGGGCACATTCACTTGGGCCAGGGGAGGCAGATTGAGCGATTTGTCCAGCAATGAGGGAGGAGCCAGATGAAGTCAATAGAAAACTAATTTTCTTTTCTGCTGGAAGAAATGAGGTGTGTGGCCGCTGGGTAATTGCAGATAACGAGGGGACTTATTCTTAATATGCACAGCGGCCATGGTCCCCAGAGTGCAGGAGACAGGAAGGATTGGAGGTGCCTTGACAAGGCCAGACATCTTTGGGAAGAAAATCATCCTATCGTAGCACCTTTTGACGGTGCCATCACAGCCTCTGGACCCTATCATAAACCCTCCTGCTCCCAGGGCCCTTCCTGCCCCATCTCCAGCCTGCCCCTCCTACACAGATCTTCCTGCCCCCTTCCCCTTCCTGTCAGCTGCCTCACTCCTGTCGCAGCCCCCTCCCTCCACCCTCTACCCCCACAGCACAGGCATACACACTAAGGGAGACAAATGACGGGGCCTCAGCTGAGCGGGGTGCGTGTCCGGCCCATAAACCACGGGGACGGGTCACGTCTGGAGTTGCCATGGCCGCCACTACCCACCCATCTGTCTTCCCACTGTCCTGCCTCAGACCAGCCCTCATGGCTTCTTGAGTCCCTGGAGGAAAAGGGTGTCCCCATGTCTGGGTCCTGTATCACTTTATCATGTCCATATCCCCCTTGAGTATGTTGAAGTCGGCTAAACAGGACTGTGTGTGACTGGTCTGCCTAACGACATGGGACCTGGGCCAGCCAACTCCTGCTCCCACAGCCCTTCTCTAGCTCCGTTGGGCCCTGTTTCCTAGTCTAAGTTTCTAGCAAGGGCAGGCTGGAAGGTTCAGTGGAAGGAGTTGGCCCTTGACAGATGCGGGGGCCTCCTGGCCCCACCTTGACCTTACCACCGCCCCACACCTGATTATGACATTGAAGTATGCTTCTGCAATCACAGCATTGGTTCCATGAGGGCTGGTAGTGGCTGAGGTCCTGGTTATAGCCCAGGAGCATCTGTGGGAGGTGGGAGAGGGATGGGAGGAGAGGCAGGCGAAGGGATGGGGAGCAGTGAAACAGAAAAACCCTGGACACTTGGGTATTTCTGTCCTTGGCTTTCTGTAGAGGGACAACTGTTGGGCAGCTGCACCTCCTGCTGGTGGCATTAGAACAAGTCCTGGCCGGTGTCCATGATTCTGAAGGCCCAGAGTACCTGTTCCTGCAGCCACCAGGGTTCCAGGAGTTTCTCATAGGGACCAGTACTGGAGAAACTGCCGTGACAGGGTCTGGCAGGAGCAGATGTACTTAGATACAGCCAGAGACAGGACTACTGAAGCCTGACCGGCACCAGCTTCGAGCCCAGTGGGGTGGGAGAGGCAGGGCTTAGCCTGAGCACACAGGCACGTCTAGTGGAGGATTGCTGGTCAGGGTGTGGGAGGACTGCAGACCTGGACCCTCTCCACTGCTCTGGGCTCAGCAGGAGCAGGGGCCCAGGCAGGCTGCTGTTGGAGTGCAGGCTTCCCAAGCCCCCGGCCCAAAAGTGCCAAGGCCTGTGCCTCATTACCAGCCATTATGGCCTGGGCCACATCTTTCTCTCTCTCTCTCTCACACACACACACACGCACACACACGCATGCAAGTGCCGGCAAAGTCACCCTGGCCGTGGGCGTGATGAATGGCCGCACAGTAATGAAATGGAGACATCAAGGCGGGTGGCGGGAAGACGGAGTGTGGCGGACGGGCCGTCCCCACGCGGCGGCAACAAGAAGGATCGCCCAGCGGCCGGGGGCCGTCAAGGGAGAAATTACACATTTACTCTGCCTTTTTCTTACTGCGACGGCGCCCATACATCACCGCTGGGGCCGGGGAGGGACATGCCGGCCAATTTCCAGCATGAATTATGGGACTGAGCAGCGCTGAGACCATGCTTCCTGCTGGCCCAGCCTCATCCAGCCCAACGTGAGGCTGGAGATGCCACCAGGGGACAGGACCCCCTGGTTAAGAGCCTGTGGCTCCTGAATCTGACCCTGCTCCCCTCCCCCAGCCATGTAAGAGCACCTGTGGGCACAGAGGGGAAGGATCTGGGCCCCATCTAAATGTCCTCTCTCTTTCTTCTCAGATGACTGCAAGAACATTGCCAACATCATGAAGACACTTGCGTATCAAGGCTTCATCTTTAAGCAGACATCAAAGCCGTTCTGATTGGCCGAGGACGGGATGGGGCAGGACAGGGTAGCTGCTTGGCCCAGCCCAGAACCCTCCTTTCCCTCACCAGAGGGGAAAAGGGAGAGTGGCACAGCTCTACATCCAGAGTGTCCCCCAGCCTGCCCTGTGTGGGCTTGTGCCCTGGGTAAGGGCTTGGCCACTCGGCCCCTCTGGAGCAGACACTTTGTGCCCCCCACCCCAATCCCTCAACCTCAGCCCAGTATTAGCCCCTCCCATTGTGGGCCTGGGCTAGGGGGACCCAGGCACTCACCGCCTCTTCCCTGGTACACAGGCTTCTGCTGGGGCCACCGAGCCCCCCTGTGCCCCCTCCCATCTGTAGTGCATGGTGTGTGGTGCCCCCAGGGCTCCAGGACAGATCAGGCCCCACCTTGTGTCTACCCCCATCCCCGCTGTGAACGTGCCACTGAATAAAGTCGGGGAAACGAGGCTGTGGGTGTGTGTGGACCAGGCGCTGCTGTGCCTGGATGCCGTCCAGGGTGTACAGGGGTCAGTGCATGTTCCGGGCTGCTCTGGGGCTGAAGGCCACTGGAGCACCTGTGAGACCCTCCCTGAATAAGCACAGGGCCACGGGCACTGTCTAAGCACAAGGCAGTGTTCGAAGTGGCTGGTATGTGAAGCCACAGCTATGTGTGAACCATCTTGAGTACAGAACCAAGTATAGATATTTGGGCAACACTGGCAGTGGTGAGAAGGCTGCTCAGGGCATCCACGCAGGCAGGTCCCAAGGCCACCCCTGTGGAGTGGGTGTGGTGACCGCGCCCCCGCCCGCCCCCAGCCAGGGGTGGGAAGGAAAAGGAAGCAGCCCAGTCCGACTCAGCAGCTCTATTTACACAGCAGCACCCACACCCACTGTGGCCTCTCATGGCTTCTTGGCTTTCTTCACAGAAGAGGAACTGGAGGCTGATTCCCGTCGCTTCCTCTGAGAAGACACAGAAGGCGATGGAGTCAATGGCCCCTCAAGCTCTGCTCGGGCTTGGTGCATGCATTTCACACTCAGGGCGGGTGATGCCCACGGCCACCCAGTCCTGCCCTCAGTCTCAGAACCCATCACAGTAACTGTGGGCACTGGAGGGAGCAGGGCGGGCCATTCGCGCTCCCCCTGCCCAACTGGGCTCTTACCGAATTGGGCGTGAGGGGTGCGCCCACAACATCAATGATGGTGTCCTTGGTGGGGTCGGGGCCGAGACCCGGATCAGGTACTGCTGGCTCTGCGGAGGCTGGGGCCGGGCCGGACGCTGGTGTGGCGGGCCCCCCGAGCACGCCGGCCCGGGCCAGGGCCTCGTGCCGGTGCCGCAGCATCTGTAGCTCGTACTCGCAGTTGGCACAGGCCTGCTTGAGCTCGTAGAGCAGCACCAGGTCACTCCGCAGCTCGTTGAACATGTGCACCAGCTCCTCCGTGGGCGTCGGGCTCAGCTCTGCAGGCGGTGGGTGGAGGGCGCAGGCAGAGCCAGTGTGTGCAGGAAGGCCAGCGACGTGAAGTGCCCTCCCCTGCCCAGCCTTGATCGGGAGCCGCAGGCAGCCGGGTCCTGCGGGCCCAGTCCCCACTCACCCACACCAAGCTCCAGCAGCATCTGCTCCAGGGCCTTGATCTTCTTCTGTCCCACGGAGCTTGGCAGCTTCATCTGCAATGACCAGGCTGCTAAGCCCTCTTCCCGACAAGTGGTTAAGGACAACGGGAACCAAAGGCAAGGGGAGTGGGAAAGAAGTGAACCCCTGGAGGGAGCTCTGTGGAACAGAGCAAGAGCTTTGACTTCAGCCCGGCCACATCCCCAAGACCTCTCTGTGAAGCACATGGCACCCTCCCTCCCGGTGCTCCAGGGCCATGGCTGCCACGGGCAGGCTGCGGGGAGCCCAGGGCCCCAGCATGGCAATGGAGGTGACACGTACCCGCTGGCTCCGCAAAGTGACACCAGCAGACTTGAAGTCGGGGAACTTGATGCCTGCAGTCTCAGGAACAGCCTGGGGGAGAAGAAGTTATGGAGACTGAGGCACAGTGGCAGGAGGGCCCAGGGTTAGTCCCGACACCCTGCCAGCTCTAGGTGCCCTCAGAGCCCTGCACCCTGAACTGGGCTGACTCAGTCTCCACACCGGCTTCTCTGCCTCCTTTTTCTGGGGTAGCTTCTTCTTGGGGGCCTTGCGCTCGGTGCGCCGCTGCTCCGCGGTGGTGTCAGCCGCCGTTATGAGCTTCTGCAGGTCCTGGCTGCGCTTCTCCCGCTCCTTCTTCCGGGCCTCAATCTTGCGCAGCTCCTGCAGCAGATACTCCTCCTCTGCTACCTAGGAAAGCGAGATGCCCCAAGTGTGAGAGTGCATGGCGGGGGGAGCCAGGGGCAGATGGGGAGCTGCGGGGCCACTAGCCTGTCCATGAGCCACACTGAGAGGAAAGGGACCAGGAGGGAGGGGTGTGGAGTGGGGAGAGTGGCTAGCGAGGAAGGACTAGGCGGAGCCGCGGGAGAACCAGGAGGCAAGGGAACTTTGAGCCTGTGGGATGAAAGCAGGGCTTCAGGGCTGACCTGCTCTGGGGTACGGTTGTAGAGACGCTCCAGCTGCTCCTTCCGCCGTCGCTCATGCCCGGCATCAAACACCGGTATCTTGAGGTCTGTGCCTGGCACAGCCCGCACATTAGCAAGCTTGGCGCAGATGTGATAGTACCGCTCCTTCAAGTCCTCCACAGAACGCTTCTGAGGATAAAGACAAGGTGGGAAGGGATGGTGAGTGCCCAGAGGCACAGGGAAGGGGTCGCATGAAGGCAGGGGGCTGGCCAGGCACAGGGGTGGAACACACATGCAAATGCATGACACCAGCTCACCTTGAACTGCTGGTGGTCATAGCGGTCGTGGATTACCACAAAACGTAAGTCAAAGCGGCGGCTGAGATCAAAGAGATGGTCCGTCTCTGCCTTAGTCCACGCGTCGTCGTGGAGGTACAGCTGGTACTCCTGCTCTGAGTACACGGGAACCTGCACAGTCTACTGGCACAGAGGGACAGAGTAGGGGCGCACCACGTCATGGCCAGCAGGCTTCAGCGCCCTGTGGTCACAGCCTGTGATCTGTGTACTGCCCATCCCTAGGCGGGACCAAAGCAAACCCTCTGCCTAGGGCCCTGCACATGGCAGCTTGGAAACGATGTTTCCAGGTGAGGAAACACACTGCTTGCCCAGAGACCCCAGCAGGCTAGGGCTGCAGCCTGCCTCTGGATTGGGCCTAGGAGCAAGGTGACCATGCCTTCAGCTCCAGAGCCTCAGTAACAGGATGCATGCTCCTGTCCCCAGGGTTAAGGTGAGGGGCTCACATGTAAGGCTTCTGTGGAGTCCAAAGGTTAACTCCGGAGTAGAGCAGATGGCTAAATACTGGGGAAAGGCCCAGGGTCCCCGAGTCCATCTCTAAAGCACTCCTGCCACCCAGTGGTGACAATGAGACTTGCAGCTCCCCAAAGCAGGCCAAAGTCTCATCTCTCTACAGAAAAGGGGCCTGAATCCTACTCCCTGCACATGTACCCCTGCACACATCCCTGCCTCCCTCCTGCCATGCCCCAACCCCCAGATCTTCCTTGGGGACAAAAAGCACCACCACCAGCTAAGCCAGTCAGAAACCCCAGGAAGGAGTCAATGTTAGGCTAGACTAGGGAAGTCCCTTTTCTCTATCAAAGACCACATTGGTTCTAAACCTGCTCTCAAGACCCTGTTTCTAGCTGCCTCCTGGACTTCTCCTACTGGAGGTCCCACATACACCTCAAACTTAATATGCTCAGGTGACAGATGTTAACCAGACTTATTGTGGTGATCATTTTGCAATATACACAAATATGAACCTGAAACATACCTGAAACAATATTATATGTTGATTATACCTCAAAAGAAATACATGTGTGTGTGTTCAGTACTGAGCTCATGACCCTCCCTCAAACTTCTAGCTCTTTCAGGTCCATTCTCAAGTCAATGTCACCATTAGCCAACACAGGTGCCCAAGCCAGAAGACTAGAAAGCATCTTTAAGCATCTTTAACCTTTACCTTTGACCCCTCCCCTTCCACAAAGCTGGGGCTTTTACCCCCAGGATCTCTATCTCTACCTGCCACATCCCAGTCCAGACCACCACCACCACTGCTTGCATCAGAGAAACAGCCTCCCCACCAGCCTCTCTATCTCCATTTGATCCTCCCCCAAACAATCCTCCATTTGCATCCAAGATGTGATCTCTCTGACCAGTGCTACTACCTAAAGGACAGCCTGTAGACCACTGCTGTTTGCAAACTAGTACCAGTAGTCTACGTTAAGTATGGAAAGTGAGAGACAATTTCACAGAAATCACATCCTACTGAATTGAATATGAAGAAACACATAGGTTGGGGGACACCTGGGTGGTTTAGGTCGTGATCTTGGGGTCCAGGGATCAAACCCCATGTTGGGAAGTTTGCCTCTCCCTCTCCTCTGCCCCTCCACCCACCTTGATCTCTCTCTCAAATAAGTAAAGTTTAAAAAACAAAACAAAACACGGACTTGTATTTTGTCTTTTCTTGTCACCTTACTGTCAGTCTCTGATGGATTGGAAATATTTTTTTAAGCCCTTCATCACAGATAATTTGAGAAGCACTGTTCTAGAATAAATATCTGATCATGTCACCCATCTCTTCCTAAAACCCTCAGAAGTTCTCTACTACACTAAAAGTGTCTTCTAGCTAATTCACAAACTCCTCAAAAGCACAGGTCAGCACAGGGACAGGCACACTCTGAGGATCAATGAGTATTTACAGAATCAACCAATGAACACATGGGTGAATGACCCAGCCTCTCTGCAGCCACGCCCTCACGTGCCCCAAGTTCCAAACAAATGACTAGCAGTGTTGGGAACTCACTAGGCTCCCCTCAGCCTTTGCTGTTCTTGCCTAAAGTGCATTTCCACTTCCACATTCCTTCCTCTACATAGGTTAACTTCTCATCCTTTTGGCCTCTTACAGGTATCATGTCCTCTTAGAAGTCTCTCTGGTTTCCCAGGCTTGGTTAAGTATTCCCTCCAAGTATTTTTATTCCATTTAATTAAGGGGGAAAAAAGGGCTCAAGACCTGTGTAGCCAGTTCTGCTCTCAAGGAGCTCACAGTCAAGTGAGGAAGACATTCATTCACTCAACATATATTTATCCTGGGCCTGCCAGACCTATGCTGAGAACACCAGTGCTGAATGCTGAGTAAGACAGACAGTGGCCTTACCTTCTCAGAGCTCAGAGTCCGCTGAAAAAATAATTTAGTCCAGTGTGGCGAGTTTGATGCCAACCGTACACCTAAGGGTATAACAAGTGACACCTGATCCAGCCTGGGGACAAGTGTTGGTCAGGGAAGAGGTGACAGGAGACAATAAGGTTACTTTGAAAGAGAAGACTGAAATGATCATGATTCTCTTTTATAAAGACCACCCTGGCAGCAGTAAGGACAGAAACAAGAGCCTGGGAGGCCAGCTGGCAGGTTTTGGAAACAATCCAGGTAAGAAGTGAAGAGACCTGAACTAAAACCGCACCACTGGAAGGTAGGGAACAGGGCACAGACCTAATTTTGGGTTAAAACCACAGGACTTGGCACCTGGACATAAGGGATAAAAGAAGACACCATCACAGGTGACCCCTGTGTCTCAGGCTTGAGCAAGAGTGCAGCTGGGGAGCCACAGACTGAGAGTGGGGCCCCAGGAACCAGTGGTACTGGAAGGAAGATGATTAGTTCACCTTACTCCGACTTCATTCTCCACCTGCAGTCACCGTGATCTTTCTAAGACTCAAATCGGATCCAGACAGTACTCTATTTAAAAATCTGTCAGTCCAGAATGGGAGAAGATATTTGCAAACAACATATCAGATAAAGGGCTAGTATCCAAAATCTATAAAGAGCTTAGCAAACTCAACACCCAAAGAACAAATAATCTAATCAAGAAATGGGCAGAGGACATGAACAGACATTTCTGCAAAGAAGACATCCAGATGGCCAACAGACACATGAAAAAGTGCTCCACATCACTGGGCATCAGGGAAATACAAATCAAAACCACAATGAGATACCACCTCACACCAGTCAGAATGGCTAAAATTAACAAGTCAGGAAATGACAGATGCTGGCAAGGATGTGGAGAAAGGAGAACCCTCCTACACTGTTGGTGGGAATGCAAGCTCGTGCAACCACTCTGGAAAACAGCATGGAGGTTCCTCAAAAAATTGAAAGTAGAGCTACCTTATGACCCAGCAATTGCACTACTGGGTATTTACCCTAAAGATACAAACGTAGTGATCCGAAGGGGCACGTGTACCCGAATGTTTATAGTAGCAATGTTCACAATAGCCAAGTTATGGAAAGAACCTCGATGTCCATCAACAGATGAATGGATAAAGAAGATATGGTATATATATATATATGTATATATATATATATACACACACACACACACAATGGAATACTATGCAGCCATCAAAAGAAATGAAATCTTACCATTTGCGACGACATGGATGGAACTAGAGGGTATTATGCTCAGCGAAATAAGTCAATCAGAGAAAGACAACTATTATATGATCTCCCTGATATGAGGAAGTGGAGATGCAACGGGGCTGGGGGTTAAGGTGGTAGGAAAAGAAAAAATGAAACAAGATGGGATCAGGAGGGAGACAAACCAAAACAGACTCTAATGTCATAAAACAAACTGAGGGGGGTGGGGGGGAGGGGGTTGGGAGAGGGGGGTGGGGTTACATTATATGTTTAAATAAAAATAAAATAAAATGAATAAATAAATAATAAAAATCTGTCAGTCGCTACCCAAAGATATTAGGGCCAAGCCCAGAATCCTGAGCCGGGCTGCCAAGCCCCGCCTGACTAGACCCTGCTGACCTCTCAGGCCTCATCTTGCACCATGTCCTACCCCTGGCTTTAGGCTTCATCAGGAGGGAAATGCCTGCAGCACGCCATACATGCTCCTGCTGGGCCCTCTGCCTGAAAAAGTCACTACACTCTGTTCCTAACATTGACTGGTGACATACTTTAGGACACAACTCCAGCTCTAACTACTCCAGGAAGCTTCTATGGCCTTCAAGTCCTCCCCAAACAGCATGTATACTACTGAACTGTAATTACCTGTGTCTCTCCCCACTCCCTCCCCAACAATATGGAGAGTTTCTTGAAGGTAATTATTGTTGCTGGTTAATTCTGTGTTCTGAATACCTTTGACTTGGCATGAAGCAGCTTTTACCAAATACAAAATGAGTATTTTCCTCTTCTCAAACTGTCTCATCCAACCTTCCCTCCCATCTCCTCAACACCTCACTTCTTGGTTGTCCCTTCTCAATCCTATACCTTCAGCCTCTCCCTCCACTGGACCTGAGGGGGTCTGAGGATGGTGGTGAGATGGAGGAAAACCAGGTCTCTCCGAGGTGAGGGGGAATGATGGGTCACACCCAGATGTGCTCAGTCCAAGAAGCCTGTGAGCTGAGCCATCCAGGCAGAGCAGTGCAGGTACAGCTGGCTACATTGGGCTTAGGGGGGAAAAGTCAGGACATGAAGCCCTGGGATCAGGGCCCAGTGTTTTTGGCCTCCAAGTTGAGGCTGCTCCAGGCTGCAGGGACTGTGACACCATATCGTATAATGGCTTAAACAACAGCCTAGGAAATCCTAGCCTAGCCCAGCTCTGCCTCTCACTGGCTGGGGGAGTGTGGGTAAGGCCCTGCTCCATCTGAGCCTCAGTAATCTAGACCAGAAATGATTCAGCTTGGACCAGGGTGCTGGCACAGGGAATGAAGAACAAAGGCAGATGTGGTTTATTATGGAAACAGAATCAGCAGACTCAATGATTCGATGTATGGCTGAGATTTAGTTCAAATGCCACCTTCTCACAGAAGCCCATCCTAACCACATTATCTAAATTAGGCCTCCCCTATGGCCTACAAGTTCACTCTTTAACTCATTTCATATTCCGTTCATATCCTGGTTTCATTTTACTGATGGCTCTTATCTGAAAGAATCCAATTTATTTGCTTACATGTTTGTCATCTATCCTTCCCTGCCTTCTTGGTCCTGTTGTTGAATGAAATAATTAGAGACTACAGGAGAAGTAACGTCAAGGATGATTCCCACGTTTCTGGTTTGGGTAGCTGGGTGGACAGTGGTACCATTCGCTGATACGGGTAAGGAAGAAAGGGAACAGACGAGTTCTGCTCAGGGGTACCTATTGAAGTTCTTATGGGGCCTTCCCGAAAAGACAATAAGTAAATGACTGAAGATATTAAGTGGGGTCACTGGCAAATAGCAGGCAACAGAAGCTACAGAGAAAATGAGACCCACTAGGGAGAAAGTACAGAGAGACAGAGACACAGCTCTGAGGAACAGCAACATTTGAAGGACCAAGAGAAACCACAAAAAACCAGGCCAGGCCCAGGAAAGGACAGGATCCCATGGCAGATGAGACCCATGAAGTCTCACCCTGTAGGTATCAGCCATGTGGACTGAGTGAGTAACCGTGGTTGACACAAAGACTGACCATGCCTCTGGAGCCAACCCCAGGAGGCTGAGAGCTCCCAGGAGTAGCTCTGAGTGGCTGAGCTATGTTGGCCTATGTCCAAATGCTGATGGCTCACCTTATTGAACCTGGCAAAGGGGTAGTCCTTGCCCTCCTCAGCTGCCCGTCGCCAGTGGAAGAACATAGCTCCATCCTTGCGGGCTGGGTTGGTGAATGGCATCCACTTCCAGGGCCGCACCTTCTTGGAGCCTAACTTGGCTTTCACTGTGCGGTAGCCTTGACCAGTGTCACTAGGTAGCAGTGGGGGTGCATCCCTGGCAGCAGGGTTTGGAGAGATGAGAGATTAGAGTCAGAGGTGTGCAGAGGCCTTTGGGCCCAGGCTGATCTACCCTGGAGCAAGGAAGTCACATCCTGGAATGAGAGGTCTGAGCTCCTCCTGCATCCTACTAAACAAGCAGGAGCCCTGACTGGGGAGGGCACCTGGCAGAGAAAACCAGGAGATAGGGACATGCAGACTGGTCAGGGACCAGAACCTAGGGTGCTTGGGATTTTAGTACTTGCTTCTTGTCAGAGTAGAGCAGTGCATAGACCTCTCGGTGCATGCCCTCAGGCCTCTTGAAGGTCAATGTCTCGGAGGACTTCTTGGACTTTTTCTGAGAAGAGAAACCACAGGATAGGAACCACAGCCTAGACTCCCTTCCCTGAAAATTCTCTAGCCCAGCTCAATCCCTGAACAAAACAGCACTTACAGGTACAATGATAACGCATACACACTTGACACATAACGACACACTGGGAAGGCCCACTCACAGGGAAACCTCTAGTTGGAGCAGGCCATTCCTCCCCAACCCCACCTCACTGGGTAGAGCCCCGACCTGTCAGTGTAGAAGATACTTTTCCACCGTCTCTCAGAATGTCACACCGACCTGATGCCACCCTGCCCCAATATCCTACAAGAGTCTCACTCTTTTGGTACTCCCATCTCTTAGGAGTATCACACTCTTGGTCCCCACCATTTCCCATGGGTGTCCCACCACCTCCATCCCATCTTATCAAGGTGACACTGTGTGTCCCATTATGTCACACCTTTTATCGCCCATCTCTCTAGGAGCGCAGCACCACCCCCTTCTCCCCACTCTCTCTCCCACTGTCACTGCTCCCCACTTCACTCCCAGTACCCAAGGCTCTCAGGCGCCCCCCCTACCTTGTCCGGGTTGATAATGTCCTTCTTGCTGATGGTCCCGGAAGCTGCATCCCCCTCTGGACCTCCGAGTTCTAGTATGTCCCGCACATCCGCGCCTGTGGCCATCGCGCCTGATGGGGGAGAGCCCCGAGGTCAAGGGTCAGTGCCTGAGAAGTGACCAGGCTCAGGCCAGGGGGCGGAGCCACTTCAGCCCCAACTGAGACGGGGTGAAGAGACGGGCCGCTAGGAGGAGAGCAGTTCGGGTGTGGTCGGGGTTCTGCCTGTTTCCCACCGTTTGGGTCTCCCTAACGGCCCCGTCTGCCTCCTAAACCCCAGCGCCTCGGCATCTGGCTTCTCTGACTGCGGGGGCCACCACTCCCCTAGCCCTGCAAAGCCGCGGACAGAAACTTCCGGTCGTGCGCACTCGAAACGCGGCCGGCAGGAACACTTCCGGTCTGTGCGGCGCCGAAATGGATCCTGCTGGCAACCCAGTGCGAAAACGGCTGACTGTGATGAGCTCGTCGCTGGCTTTGGCTCCCACCGGTTCGCGACGTGCGGGTGCTGCCTGCTTTCTGGCATTTCTGCTCTACGTTGCTCTGCTGCATCTCGGGCAATAAAAACAGCGCAGAGTTTTGGAAGTCGCTTAATTCCTCTGAGGCCGTTTCATTTACGAAATGGAAATCGTAATGGCACCTATTTAAGTGAAGTACCGATAATCCATGCAAAACGTTAGCAAATTGCCTGGCACGTGTAATTTTTTTTATTAAATGAATTAGTGGTACTAACGGCCCCTGTTCATTAAATGTTAAGTGTGTGCCAAGCACTGTGCTAAGGGTTGGAGATGAAGAGATGAACTAGTCAAAGCGGAGCATCCCAGGATGGTTGCCAAGATAGAGTGAGGCCTGTAACCTCACTTACAGCTTCTCTGAGGGAGATCCCCCTCCCATGGGGGCTTTCCTGGAACTAAACTGGCCTGGGAGCTAATGGCGCTAGTGTGGGTTACAAAGAGGCCCAAGAACACAGCCCTGAGCAGGGAGCAGCCAGAAGAAGTCTGTCTTAAAGGAAGATATTTATTAATCTCCCTGGAGAGAGAAACGTCTGGAACAGGAGGTCCTGAGGAGGAAGTGCAGAAGGGACAGGGAAAGCAGCTCCCAACTTCAGTCTCTGCATACCAACCCACAAACATGGAAGACACATAGCCATTGAGCATGAAGTGAGGGCTTGGCAAGGCACTAAGGAAACTAGACCCCAGGCTGCCAAAGAACCAAGCAAGGACTGGAGGAGCACACAGCCTGCACAAGTTAGCGGTCAATGTTGGAGCCTGCTCTGGCTTGGAGGGGACAGGGATGCAGCAGCTGCAGCTGCCAGCCTACCTCGATCCCAAAATTTTGGAGAACTGAATCTGGAGGTAGAAACCTTGCCCTTTTCCAGAGACCTGATTTCTGGGTGAATCCTCTGGGCTTTAAATAGTTTCTAGGCAAAGCCAAGTTCTTGTGCAGAAGTTGCCCACAGGGTAAAGGAATGGTCCTTGGAGCCAGAAGAGGACAGAGCAATGGAAAAAAGTCCTGCACCTGTGTCTCAAACACTTGACTCTATTTGTAGTTAGTTGTGTAATTATTTGTTTAATATCTATCTCCGCTGATAGATTTTTAAAAATTTATTGTTTTTGTTTTCTTTTTGAGAAAGAGTGAGCACATATGAGTGGGGGTGTGGGGTGGGGAAGCAGAGGGAGAAGGAGAGAGAGAATCTTAAGCAGGCTCCATGCCCAGTGCAGAACCCGATGCTGGCTCAGTCTCGCACCCCTGAGATCACGACCTGAGCCGAAATCAAGAGTCAGATGCTTAGCCAACAGAGCCACCCAGGCACCCCTCCCCTGATAGATTTATTTCTATGAGGATCATGATACATAAATGTATGTATGTATCAGGCATTGTTCTAGACTCTGGGGATGCAGTAGGTGAATGAGATACAAATGTCCCTTGGTGGAGAAAGAGAAACTCTCAGCAATAAAACAGTGTTAGTTTTTATGGTGACAAGAGCTATGAAAAAAATAAAATAGGATAATAGGATAGGGGACTACTTTATGTAGTGTGGCCAGGGAAAACTTCCCTGAAATCTGAGCTGTGGCTTAAATGGATGGAAGCAGCCACAGACTACGTGGGGAAAGAATGTTTCAGACAGGAGGAATAATAAGCACAAAATCCCTAAGATGAAGGAACTCTCCATATTAAAGGCACATAAAGGAAAAAGGCCAGTGTGGCCAGTGGTGAGTGAGGAGGGGGAGAACAGGAAGATTTGAGATCAGAGGTAGGTATAGGGGGCCATGTTAAAGAGTTTGGTTTTTACCCAATAAGCAATTAGATGATATCTTTTCTTGGCCACAGTCTAGATTCTATCCCCATCCTTGGAGTGTACCACTGTAGCTGTCGTCTTTGGGAAATTCCCCAAATGTATGGTCCAGAGCTTCTCATCCCTTGGGGAAACTGAGTCCAGGGATTGGGAAAAGGGGACAAGAGAAGGATGCCTCCCTCAACCCATCTGAGGAGCCACTGCCCACACTTCCTCAACCAGACCGCAGGTGGCAACAGGTTCCACCATCCACCCGGAGAGAGGCTTGTTCTGCAACACCCATCAGGTCTTCTGTGGGGACACAACATCACTTCTGGAGAGACTCTCTCAATGCAGTGACCTGTTGAGCACCCAGGCTGTGATCCCTCCTGCAAACAAGGAGCCACCACTTGAAAAGCAGTTTCTGGCTTACAGCTGGGTCCAGTAGAAACTGAATGCCTGACCATGAGACACTAAGTATGAGACTAGAACTCCCGAACATGAACTGAGAATTATTCTGTTCCCTAAGCCATCAAGGTAGAGATGCAAGTCAGCATCCCATGCTAAAATGTAAGGGGTATGTAGATCTTCCTTCTTTTCCATTATAAATACTTAATGCTCTAAGTTTCACCATAATCACTGCTTTCGCTGCATCCTGCAAATTATGTTACGTTTTCATTATCATTCTAATTTCCCTGCGATTGCTTCTTTGATCCTTGGGTTATTTAGAACTATGTGGCTCATTATATTTTTAAATATTTGAGAGTTTTCTAGGTATCTTATGATCATTGATATCTAATTTAATTTCACTGTGGCCAGAGAACATGTTCTATATCATTTCAATCCTTTTAAATTTATTAAGAATTTATTAAATTTATTGAGAACCCTTTTATGGCCCCGCATATGGTCCATTGGTGAATATACCAGGTACACTTGAAAAAAATGTGTGTCCCACAGTTTGGTATGGAGTTCTAGAAATACCAATTAGGTCAATATGATTGACAGTATTGTTCATATAATCTCCTTTATTGATTTTTTTTTTGGTCTATTGTATCAATTGCTGAAGGGGGTTTAAAATTTCCAACTATGATCGTGGAATCATCTGTTTCTTCCTTTAATTCTGTCCATTTTTGTTCCATATATTTTGAAGCTCTGTTATTATTATAATTATTATAGCTTCCTGGTGAATTGACCCATTAGTTATTGTTATATATCTATCTTTATCTCTGGCAATAGTCTTTGTCTTAAAGTATATTTCAGTTGATAGTAATAGCGACTCCAGCTTTCACAAGCTTGCTGTTTGCATGGTATATCTTTTTCCTTCCATTTTCTTTCATCTTTTTGGTATGTTTACATTTTAAGTGCATCTGTTATGCATGTTTGAGTTTTACTCTTTTTCATCCATTTGGACAACCTCTGCCTCTTGAGACCATAGGTGTTGGATGGGTAGCAAAAAGGAACAAGCTTAGGCCTGGCCACATTTGTATCCTTTCTTCTTGATGATGAGTGCTATTGGACACTACAGACATTATAGTGGACCCAATAGCTTGCAGGCTGTGCTGGGAAGTTCAGTTTGCAAGGTCACCTGGTTGTCCCACGGATAAGCACTCAGTCTCTATCAGGGCCCCAACATAAGATAAAGCTCTTTCTCAAAGGGAGATCAGTTATTTGCCAAACAGGGCACAGCTTTCTTCCTAAATCCCAGGGGCTTCTTCTGCATTGTTCCTCCTGGGCTTGCTATAGACTCCATCAGCATGGGACATGAACATGATCGGATCTGGGGGGTGGGAGGTCATGGAGACCAAATGGCCCGTCTATTTACTTGGCAGCCTCGACCAACTGGGCAGTTTTCCTTTGTTCTGGATTCCTCTCAAAGCAGTCTTTCAGGTGACTCAGTAAATGAGTGGGAAGCCAGACACCCAAATATGATGTATACTCCTCAAAAATCCAAGAAAACCACCAAGTAAGCACATTTCCACTAATCGAAGTCACCATCAACTGCAAAGCACACCTTCATTTACAGTCCACCATGAAGAATTTTTAAAAGCACTAGCAGTTCAGCCATAATAAACCATTAATTGTAAGAATTCTCATGTCAGAGATGTTAAAATGTGAAGAAAAAACATTTTGAATGTACAAAGCGCCACTGAATTGTTCAGGTTAAAATAGTTAATGTTGGGGCGCCTGGGTGGCTCAGTGGGTTAAAGCCTCTGCCTTCGGCTCAGGTCATGATCTCAGGGTCCTGGGATCGAGCCCCGCGTCGGGCTCTCTGCTCAGCAGGGAGCCTGCCTCCCCATCTCTCACTGTCTACCTTTCTGCCTATTTGTGACCTCTCTCTGTCAAATAAATAAATAAAGTCTTTAAAAAAAATAAAATAGTTAATGTTATGTTATGTGAATTTTTAATTAGTTTTTTAATGTGAACCAATGAGATGGTCTTCTGCCCCTTTCATACGTTAGGAGGGTGTAAGGCGAGGTAACATGTACATAAGACAGGCACTTCCTCCAGACACACCCCTGCTGTCTATTTTCACAAGGTTTGCTTTATTCCATTGAATCTAGGATGCTATGATCCTGGCACATTCTTTTTTTTTTTAAGATTTATTTATTTATTGTAGAGAAAGAGCACAGCGGGAGGGGCAGAGGGCGAGGAAGAGAGATCTCAAGCACAATCGGTGCCGAGTGCAGAGCCTGATGCCTGCTCCATCGCATAACCCTGAGGTCATGCCACGAGCGGAAACCAAGAGTCCGATGCTGAACGGACCACACCACCCAGGCATCCCCTGGTGCATTCTTGATTTACCAGAAGGTGTCAATAGAAGGCTTTGACAGAAATTATGTCACTGTTACCGCCTGCTGACAGGGATGGTCAGGAGTCACTCATTAACCTCAACAGAGGAAGAAAGAGGAACTTCTGCCAGCAAAGGAGGTTCAAGGGGGTAAAATTTTGGATGCTCCAAGTCATGTGAATGCTTTCTTTTCTGATCAGTGCTCCAATATTCGCATAAGGGACCTGGCAAGGCTGTCATTTTACCTGATATTATACTACAACAATTCTCAGTATCACGCTTTATTTTTTTTAAGTTTTTCTTTTTTTTTTTTTTTTAAGATTTTACTTATTTATCTGACAGAGAGAGAGGGAACACAAGCAGGGGAAGCAGGAGAGGGAGAAGCAGGCTTCCTGCTGAGCTGGGGGCCTGACCGATCCCAGGACCCTGGGATCATAACCTGAGCCAAAGGCAGACACTTAACTGACAGAGCCTCCCAGGCGTCCCTCGGTATCCCACTTTAGATTTGATTTTCAATTATACTCAGCCCCCTGACTGCAAGAGATAAGTTATTTTTACCATAGACATAGAAAGCCGATGGTTTGGGACTTGTCTTGAGCCAGAATTTCAGGATATTGAGATTGACATTCTTTTTCTTTACTCTGTCTGGAAAGAAACCCCTCTTCAGTGCAGTTCCCAAAGCCCCCTGCCCTCATGCTGCTCTGTACAGAGGCCATTTGGTTCCCCAAAGCTTTGCCTTTGGTGCAACTTTCATTTAGGTGGTAATCTATTAGCGGGAGGCCCAGGGCTTCCTTTGATATTAGCTAGGTTTTTACTGCCCAAAAATAAATACCAAATTCATGACTATTCTGAAATCAACACGTTTATCAGTTAAAGGCATAATTTTTAGTTATGTTTTCTAATAAACACAAGCAGCCAAAATTGTTCCAAGAAGAATTAGGAGACTAAATAGAGCAATAAGCAAGAAAAACTCAAAATATTGTTACCGAGCTGCAATTTTAAAAGAAAACAGTCTGAAAATTACAAAAGAAAAGTTCTAGTTGACCTTCAACGAACAGAAGATTTCCATTTATTCAAATTGACTTTAGAGCATATAAGAAATTGAAATTTTTCTCAATTCAAATTATGAAAATGGCACAATATCAGGACCTAAGAGGGGAAAGCTTTGAAAAATAGATAATTCTCTGGGGCGCTTCAGTGGCTCAGTGGGTTAAGCCTCTGCCTTCGGCTCAGGTCATGATCCCAGAATCCTGGGATCAAGCCCCACATTGGGCTCTCTGCCCCTTGGGGAGCCTGCTTCCCCTCCCCCGCTGCCTGCCTCTCTGTCTACTTGTGACCTCTGTCTGTCAAATAAATAAATAAAATCTTTTTAAAAAATAGATAATTCTCACCTTATGTAAACAATTTAAGGAAACAAGAAAAGGCTGAACATTCTGCTCCCTGGTGAGGGCACATGGGGGCAGAGCTGGAGGGTGGGAAAGGCAAGCTACACCAGCCAGAGGTTGGAAGAACCATGCCAGGCAAAGAACCTGCATCAAGATCAGGAATGAAATACATTCATGTGGGTGATTTAGCCCAAGAAGTCTGATCACTGGATGTTGTGGCATCTGGTGAGATGGCTTCTCCCAAGAGTATGCCGAGAGGCACAGACAATGGCTAAAACCCTGAAGGAGATGGGGGTTACAGAATGTGAGGCAAGAATTATAAATCAGGTGTTGGAATCTGCCTTACAATTTAGGGGCACCTGCGTGGCTCAGTCAATTCAGTGTCCGACTCTTGACTTCAGCTCAGGTCATGATCTCAGGGTAATGAGATTGAGCCTGGACTTGGGCTGCACTGGTATGGAGCCTGCTTAAGATTCTCTCTCCCTTTCCTTTGCCCCTCCTCCTGTGCTTTCTCTCTCTCTCTCTCTCTCAAATAAATAAATAAATCTTAAAAAAAAAAAGAATCTAAGAATCTGCTGTGCCAGGATCACAGCACCTTAGACTCAATGAGCATGCTCTCTCTCTCTCTCTCTCTCTATATATATATATATACACACACTTTAAAAAGAATATATATTGGGACGCCTGGGTGGCTCAGTTGGTTGAGCAGCTGCCTTCGGCTCAGGTCATGATCCCAGCGTCCTGGGATCGAGTCCCACATCGGGCTCCTTGCTCGGCAGGGAGCCTGCTTCTCCCTCTGCCTCTGCCTGCCACTCTGTCTGCCCGTGCTTGCGCTCTCTCTCTCTCTAACAAATAAATAAATAAAATCTTAAAAAAAAAAGAATATATATCAATTTAACTTATTATATTAATAATTTAAAATGTTTAAATATGACTGTCTTAATAAATTCTATACCCATTAATGATCTAAAGAAAAGATGTCCTAACAAACTAGGAAAAGAATAGTCTTAATTTGATACACTATTTGTTTTTGATAAAGCAATGATAAAAGCCTACAGCAAATGGTTGCACCTGGATGGCACAGTTGGTTAAGCATCCGGCTCTTGGTTTGGGCTAGGTCATGATCTCAGGGATAGTGAGATGAAGACCCGTGTCTGGCTCCTTGCTCAGTGTGGAGTCGGCTTTAGATTCTCCCTCTCCCCCTCCCTCTCATTCATGCTCTCTCTCTGTCTCTAAAAATAAATAAAATCTTAAAAAAAAAAAAACAAAACAACCAAGGGGCGCCTGGGTGGCTCAGTGGGTTAAAGCCTCTGCCTTCGGCTCAGGTCATGATCTCAGGGTCCTGGGATTGAGCCCCGCATCAGGCTCTCTGCTCAGCAGGGAGCCTGCTTCCCCTCTGCCTGCCTCTCTGCCTACTTGTGATCTCTGTCTGTCAAATAAATAAATACAATCTTTTTTAAAAAAACAATAAAATAAACAAACAACAACAACAAAAGCCACAGCAAATGCCACACTTACTGGTGAAACAATAGACACATCCAATTGAAGTCAAGAGTCAGACAAGAATGACCTTTATCACCATTACCATTCAAATTGGTGTCAGATGTTCTCTCTAATTCAAGAAGGGAAGAAAAGCAATAAGACACATAAACATTGAAAAGCAAGAGGCAAATTGTGATTATTTGCAGATGACACTATTGCTTACATAGAAAAACCTAAAAAAATCAATTGACAAAGCATTAGAACAAATAAGAGAATTCAGCAAGGGGACCACATACAAGATCAAAGTGCAAAAATCAATAGCCTTCCTATATACCAGCAATAACCAATTAGAAAATGTAATAGCAAATAAGATGACATTCGCAATAGCAACAAAAACTATTAACCACCTAAAAATAAACCTAAAAAATAGAATTTATTTCAGGCCCTTAAGGATAGTACAAAATTAGGAAATCCATCAACCTAATTAATCGATAATAAAATCAAATTGAAAGCTATACAGTTATATTACATAGCAGCTGAGAAAATTCAAGAACCATTTCTGGAAAAAACTCTAAGTAAAACAAGAGGCACCAGACATTTCCTAACTATGATAAAGAGTTAGTCTCTTTTCCTTTTCTAAGACACTAAGAGCAAACATCATATCAAATGGCTAAATGCACTGCCATTAAAGTCAGGAACAGGGAAGGCAGCAATCATTGCTGTCCCTCAAAATTGGTTTTGTGTAAAAGTGAAACAGGATTTGAAAATGGGAGTAACAGGAGAACGTGGGTGGCTCAGTCTGTTGAGGGTCCAGCTCTTGGTTTTGGCTCAGGTCATGATCTCATTGGTTTTGGGATCAAACCCTGCATTGGGCTCTGTGCTCCGTGAAGAGTCCTTGAGATTCTCTCCCTCTGCCCCTCCCCAACACACACACACACGCGTGCGTGTGTGTGTGTGTGTGTGTATGTGTGCCTTTGCACGCACTCGCTCTCTCTCTCTCTCTCTCTCTCTCTCGCACTCTCAAATAAATAAATAAATCTTGAAAAAAGAAAAAGAAAAATAGGAGTAACAACTCCATATAGCAGATCTCATTCCAGAGTCCGCCAAAATATAGAGGGGAATGCCCTCTGTAAACAAGATTACTTTGATTTCATATTATACAAATAGGATGGAAATTGAAGTCACACTCAGAGACCAATACTGATCAAAAGGGTCTTACTGTTTTTTTTTTATTTTTTATTTCTTATTGTCCTTAAGATTTTATTTACTTGAGAGAGCGAGCGAGCAGGGAGAGGGGTAGAGGGAGAAGCAGACTCCCCTGCTGAACAGGGAGCCCAGTGTTGGGCTCAATCCCAGAACCCTGGGACCATGACCTGAGCTGAACACAAGCACTTAAACGACTGAGCCTTCCAGGTGTCCCAAAAGGGTCTTACTTTCTCTTTTTCCTATTAAAGCCATTGCCAAGCACTATCCAGATTTTATTCATACTGTTCCTGTCCTCTGTTTGAAGGAAAGAGGTTTTTTTTAAAAAGATTTTATTTATTTATCTGACAGACAGAGATCACAAGTAGGCAGAGAGGCAGGCGGAGAGGGGGAAGCAGGCTCCCTGCTGAGCAGAGGGTCTCTTTGTTTTCGGTGTGTCTAATATGTAACAGGGTTAGACTTTGCTTGGTTTGATGATTTGAAAATACTTTCATTTGATATGTGAGTTTGCCTCATTTATATTATTGATAAAGACCAACATGTTTTTTTTTTTCATTTTAAAGTATCTCACAATATGGTCACTTCTTTTTTTTTTTTCCTCTCTCCTTTTCTTTTGAGCTTCAAAAACTATTTCTTTTGGATAAGGAGTTCTATATTTTGTTCTAATTGCTACTTTCATAATAATACCTTTGCAAAATACTATTTCCTTCCTTTTTTAGATAACAGTCCACTGGTCCCTACTTTGAGCAATATTAAAATTAACAAGTTACAACTTCACCTTCTGCTTCTTCTCCCTGATATTTAGTTAAAGTGATATATTATTATTATTTTTTAAAGATTTTATCTATTTATTTGACAGAGAGAGATCACAAGTAGGCAGAGAGGCAAGCAGAGAGAAAGGAAGGGAAACAGGCTCCCTGCTGAGCAGAGAGCCCGATGCGGGACTCAATCCCAGGACCCTGGGATCATGACCTGAGCCAAAGGCAGAGGCTTTAACCCACTGAGCCACCCAGGTGCCCCTAAAGTGATATATTATTATTCACTCTTAATAACTATAAGGCAGTTGGTGAGCTTATCCTGTTTTTCATATATTCTCCCTTTCCCCATTTTTAAAAAAATGTAAAAATTTTTTTTCCTTCCCTCATTTTTGATATGCACTTTATCTACATTATCAGAGCACATAACAAGTACATGCCATTCTGTCACCCTTAATCTTGACATTTGCTTTTAATTCTACAACTGAATAAATAAATAAAAAACTAAAAAAATAAATAAATTCAGTGTTTACTGCCAATCCTCGTGTTGAAGTTTTTCTAGTTATTTCATGGTTGTATAAAGGCCATTTTTCTAGTATATTCCTCAGGAATGATCTCATGGGAACAACATTTGCTAAGCTTTCACATGTTCATAACAACTTGTCTATGGCCTTTATACTTTCTGGTCATTTTAGCTGGATATAAAATGCTTGGCCCATATTTTCTTGAGTATTTTAAGGATGTTACTTTATTGTCTTCTGGTATAAAGTATTTTGGTGGAAAACACGATGCAAAACTGATATCCTTTCATTTATAAGTAATTCAGTCTTCTTGCTTCACTCAGGTCGTTCCTCTCCCCAGGATAGCCCACATCTGATGACAAGCTGGGGTGGGAATACAAGGGCCTGATTTCCTCACTCCATCTAGAGACAACTAGGAAGGGTCATTTCACCTTCAGAGCATCTCTTGGGGCCAACTGAGGTCTTGCTGGGATTTTATCACAGTCCAACTTCTCCCTCGACCTAATACAATAATATTAATAATATAAAAACCCAGACCTGCTTTTCCCCTTTCCCTCTACAGGTATTGGTACCAAGAGTACCAGTTTAACAGATATCATGATATCTATGTTTCAGAGTATGCCTCTCAAGGACTTTAACCCACAGTAATGTTTGCATGAATCAAAACAGCCCCTCATCACACCTCCAACTGACGCTGTTCTTTTGCTCTAACAACTGATGCTGTTTTTTTGCTCTAATGCAACCTACGTTTGCTCTTTCTTAGAGGTAGAAAGCAAATGTGTAACTTCAGTAAACCCCCTGCTTAAAAGCCCCAACCCCCAACTTGTTTACAACCCATCTTAGTCAAATTTCCTTTCTCCTTCTTAAAAAAAAAAAAAAAAGGAATTGAGGTACCTGAGTGGCTCAGTTGGTTAAGCGTCTGACTCTTAATTTCAGCTCAGGTCATGATCTCAGGGTTGTGAGGTCAAGCCCTGCATTGGGCTCCATGCTCAGCC
>RCUC01124707.1:0-24280 GCA_003697995.1 Taxidea taxus jeffersonii | reverse complement strand
AAAAAAAAAAAAAAGGAATTTAAAAAATGAATCCATTAAGCTTAATATCCATAGTTTCAAGCTTTTAAGAGATATACTAATTTTCACATAAATTCTTCCCAAGAATAGAACACATCCCAACTTATATTCTGAACCTAGCATAATCTTGATACCAATACCCAATAGGGACATTGCAAGAAAAAAGAATTAAAGTCAAGTCTCTTTTATAAACATAGCAAAAATCCCTTTTAAAACTAGTCCCGAGGGGCACCTGGGTGGCTCAGTGGGTTAAAGCCGCTGCCTTCGGCTCAGGTCATGATCCCAGGGTCGTGGGATCGAGCCCCGCATCGGGCTCTCTGCTCTGCGGACAGCCTGCTTCCTCCTCTCTCTCTGCCTCTCTGCCTACTTGTGATTTCCGTCTATCAAATAAATAAATAAAATCTTTAAAAAAAAAAAAAAAACTAGTCCCAAATCAAGCTAGCAATATATGATATGTTATTATATAGTCACCAAGTAGGGATTTCCTAGGAATTAAAAGACAGATTAACATTCAAAAATCAATCAATATAATTCACCATATTAATAGAGGAAACAAACCATATGATCACCCCTGGAGATGTCAAGTAATAAAACTATTTCATAAAATCCAAGATTGAAATCTCAGCCAAGTGGAAATAGAACACAACTTCCTTAATTTGATGAACGGCATTTATGAAAACCAAATAAAGAAAGCAAACCTGGTATTGAACTGTGAAATACTGAAAACCTTCCATCTCCAGTCAGGAATGACACAGAGATGACTGCTATTACTATTTCTATTCCACACTGTACTGTCCCGGCCAGAGCAACAAGGCAAGCAGAAGAAAAGGTACACGGAAAGGAAAAGAAGATATAAAAACCGTCTTTTCTCGTAGACAATATGTTTGTGTATATAAAAACTCAAAAGGACCTATAAGTGAGAGGCGCCCAGGTAGCCTCTGCCTTCAGCTCGGGTCATGATCTCAGGGTCCTGGGATCAAGCCCCGCGCCGGGCTCTCTACTTGGTGGGGAGCCTGCTTCTTTCTCCCTCTCCCTCTGTGCTTTCTCTCTCTCTCTCTTGCTCTCAGATAAATAAAATCTTCTTTTAAAAAAGAACCTATAAATGAGCTTAACATAGTAAGTAAGTTTAGCAAGGGTGCTCGATTGAAGTTTAATAGTACAAAATCTGTATTTCTATAAACAATCACAATTAGAGAATTGAATTTAATAAATTAAAAAAAAACCTGTAATAGCATCAAAATGTAAGATCTTTAGGAATACATTTCACTAAAATGTGCCTGGCTTACAGTCAAACTAAGAATCCAATTTCTTGGATTGGGGGATCTTAATTTTAAAATATATAAAATGGAAAAGCAGTATTCAGGAATTAATCTAACATACACTGCACTAAACAGAGTCTTACAGAATAATTCAATGAATGGGACTTCCCACGCTGATATATGATTGTGACTTGACAATTCGAAAGAAGCTGATGTACTGATGTAAGGGGGAAAAAATAACTCAGAAAGAGGCTCACCACACTCCCAGCTGTTTTTACTGCGAAAAGAATGGCTTATGGCCCAACTTTATTCAATGGATTCATCTGAAGCAAATTTTCGTACTTCACATTAAAGACCCATTTAGCTATATATCAGGATATACAGCAGCCAAAAGTACCTCTTGGCAAAATCAAACCCGTTTGCGGAGTCAGAGTTGATTTCACTTCCAGCAAATTCTGCAGAACTACAAAAATATTTAAATCCATACACATGTACCCAACAGTGTCTCAGCTATTCATGGGCCAGGGGGGATTAACAAGAAGCAACAAAGAAAGCAATTATAATACTACTGTAACAAACATTTCATTCCATTAGAAAAAAATCAACCACAATGTTCTTTGTTCAAAAGAATGGCAAAGTGAAGGACCTCTTGCCAAAAGCAATTGCAGTACATTAATATTAAACATGATCTAATGAAGTCAGAAGTTGTTTGGGGAAAACATTCACCACAGTAAAGGCGTACTCTGCATGATAAATTCTTAGCAGAAAAGAAGGGATTTAAACCTCTTTCCTTGTTTCACTTGGGATTGATTTTTTTTTTCCATAGTGAAACAAAAATAAATAAATTAAAGAAAGAATAATGGGTGGGGTAGGGGGGAAGGAGAAGGAAGGAGAAAAAAGATCGAAATTACAACAGCTCACATTTTTGCCTGAAAAGGGATAAAAAGGAAGCACATTACTCAAGTGCTTAACAATCTTGTAAATGTAAAATGTCTGAATTTAAGAGTAAGACTTATCTTGGCATGGCATAAGAGCTCTGAGGTTGAGAAATTATTCCGGGTTTGTATCTACCCCAAAATTAAATAAGTAAATAATAAGTAATCTTTTTCCTTTACTCCCAGCACAGATCTTCCCTCTTCCTCAGCAAAACAGGATGGATGAAATTCCCTTTGGGCTTTGTAACCGTTTCAGGAGGAGACAGATGATTCACTGGGAGAGGATGATTCCCTCTTTGGGCAGGAGAGGGAAAAAAAAAATCTGGCACCGCTTCTTTCCCATTTGACCTCCTTAAAAGGATCTTTTTTGAAGCTGTTAATCCAGGCTCCTAAAATAGCAAGTAAGTATTTTTTATTAAAGTTCAAATGGAACTGCCAATAGAAAGGAGAGAATGTGTTTCTTAAAAACCCAGGGCAGAGGTTTTCTACATGATGGGCAATTGTTGTTGCTTGTTTCACTCTTCACTTTGTGGCTCTGTAAAGGCTTTATACAAATAAACGTGACAGGTCTTTCGGGGGGGGGGGGGGGAGTGTGGTCTTAATGGAAACCCGACTGGTAATCAGTGGCTGCAATCTCCACGTTGCCAGCTGGTTCCCAGACACACACACACACACACACACACACACACACACACACACCCCTAATGCGATGATTCAGCAATTTAATGGACCTTAACTTTGGCAATAGTCCTCTAGTGCACGCCTCGGGGGAAATTAAAGAACACAGGTTGAGGATTCTGGCGGGCTCATAATCGTGTGCTTTTGGCAAAAACTCAGGGTAAAGCCAGACACCAACTTTAGGCGACTCTAACGGTCTACAGGACTTTTAAATACAAGCAGTTTGCAGCTTGTCTGAAAATGGTAACAAAAGGATCACAGAAGCAGAGAGTAGGAAGGGGGGGGGGAAGAAGAGCAGGAAGGGACAAAAAGGAAAGGCAGAAGAGAAGAGAGAAAATAAAGAAAAGAGAACCTCGACAGCGGAAAACAGACATGGGGGAGGGGGAAGGAATAAAAAGACATTTCCCAAAATCAGGATCGTTTATCATCCCATCTGAACGAACACATTCTCTTCTTAGACGAATAATCAGAAAGTAACCGATGGAATTATGTCTGTGTCTTTCCAGATGAACGTGATGGCAATGATCTGAAACTTGGAATTTCCAAGTCCGAAGGATGTCTTCTTGAAAGACCACAGCAAGACCTAGCTTTTGTAAGATGCATTAATCGAAGGAAATGCAAATTATGTGGACTTCATTAAATCCCCCGCACAGTCTGAACACGCACGGGCCACGAGCGAGTCACCTGTGTACATTTACCCGTAGCTGTCGTGCCGTGGCCCGGAGGATACGGGGACAAGGGAGATTATTAGAGGAACACGGCGGGTTATTTCTACCCTGGCAACAGAATGCCTACTTCTAATTGGTATATAAATGATCTTTTAACAACATCTGCAACGCCCAGGTTCCACCTCAGTATTTGAATGTGATCTTCTCCCACAAGGCAAACACTGGGATAGATATTTATAGCTTCCAGGATAAGACTACAAAAGATTCTCATAGGATTGAATTTGAGGATTTATTTCCCGTATTGAGAGAAAAATAGGAATGCACAGAGAAAAGAGAGAGCAGAAGATCAGGTTGCTAGACTAAACGTGACATTGATTAAAACAACATGCCCACACTGATTGGGGAGTGGGAAGTTCTGGCATACCGCTCAGTTCCTATATCAACTGTTAGTGCATAGGTTGGAGGTTGTCTATGACATTGTCAGGGTTATTTTCCAGAAGACGGATGCAAGGGAAAAATACTTTAGACTTAGACTTTTTTTTTTCAGTAAGGAACTGGTCTATGTATTTGTTTTAGTAACGGTATAAATATTACAATTAATTTGCTTTCTATTTTTTTCAGTGGCTCTAGGAGGCACATATGCCACGTTTTGGATTGAATACTATTTTTACTCCTTTGATATTTTTCTTCTATCTTGATCTTAGTCCTTTCTTGACACATTTTTGTTTTTTCCTGACTTTTTTATTCCTGTTTTACTATATCCGCATACATTTTTATAAACCACTTCAAATACTCTATGCAAGAAGGAAGGACACAAATATGAAGCAGATAAATGATAAGTGATTGACTTAGGCAAATAGATACTATATTTATTTATTTATTTAATTATTTTATTTATTTATTTAGAGAGGGAGCATGTGTACATGGAGGGGAGGGGCAGAGAAAGAGAGACAGAGAGAAAAAGAATAAGCAGACTCCACACCAAGCACAGAGCCCATCACGGGGTTCGAGCTTACGATCTCAAGATCATGGCCCCAGCTGAAATGAAGAGTCAGACACTCAACCAACTGAGCCACCCAAGTCCCTCAATACTATATTTAATATAAATGCAGACTTCTAATAACAATGAGAGTATAGGGGCACCTGGGTGGCTCAGTGGGTTAAAGCCTCTGCCTTCGGCTCAGGTCATGATCCCAGGGCCCTGAGATCGAGCCCCGCATCGGGCTCTCTGCTCGGCCAGGAGCCTGCTTCCTCCTCTCTCTCTGCCTGCCTCTCTGCCTACTTGTGATCTCTCTGTCAAATAAATAAATAAAATCTTAAAAAAAAACAATGAGAGTATAACTATATGATTCCATTTATATAATATGCAAAGCATGCAAAACCAATCTGTGGAGTTATGGAGTACATTCAGGAGTAGTAAAACTGTAAAGGAAAGAAGGAAGTGTGTGCCATAAAAATCAGACTGGTTACCTTTAGTTAAGGAGAAACTGGGTAGTGAAGAGAAGGGGCACAAAGAGGTCTTCTCGTTCTATTTCCTTACCTGGGTAATTGTTAAGAAGATGTTCTTTCTGTGATAATTCACTCAACTTTACATTTCTGTTCTGTCTTCTTTTCCATATGTGTATTATACTCCATGAAAGGATTAAAACTATATATTCTGGGGGCACCTGGGTGGCTCAGTGGGTTAAAGACTCTGCCTTCGGCTCAGGTCATGATCCCAGGGTCCTGGGATTGAGCCCCACATCTGGCTCTCTGCTCAGTGGGGAGCCTGCTTCCCCCCTCCCTTTCTCTTTCTCTCTCTCTCTCTCTCTCTCTCTGCCTCCCTCTCTGCCTACTTGTGATCTCTGTATGTCAAATAAGTAAATAAATAAAATCTTTAAAAAAAAAAGAATGTATTTAAAAACAAAACAAAAACTATATATTCTGGGGACCTGGGTGACTCAGTCATTTAAGCATCTGCCTTCAACTCAGGTCATGATATCAGGGTTCTGAGATTGAGCCCTGCCTTGATCTCCCTGTTCAGTGGGGAATTTTCTTCTCTCTCTTCTCTCTCTCCCATTCCTCTTCCCCCTGTCCATGTTCTCCCTCATTTAAGCTCTTTCTCTCTCTCTCAAATAAATAAAATCTTTTTAAAAATTATATATACATCTATATATACAGAGAAAGAGAGAGAGAGAGGGAGACAACCAAAAGATGAAAATAAAAACAAAGGCTTGCAAAATAACAGAACAGGTTCTACTAGGATTTTTTATTTTTATTTTTATTATTTATTTATTTATTTATTTATTTATTTATTTATTTGACAGAGAGAGAGAGAGAGATCACAAGGAGGCAGAGAGGCAGGCAGAAAGAGAGGGGGAAGCAGGATCCCTGCTGAGCAGAGAGCCCCATGCAGGGCTCAATCCCAGGACCCTGAGATCATGATCTGAGCCAAAGGCAGAGGCTTAACCCACTGAGTCACCCAGGCACCCCTCTTTTTTAAAAAAAATTTATTTATTTATTTGACAGAGAGAGAGATCACAAGTAGGCAGAGAGGCAGGCAGAGAGAGAGGAGAAAGCAGGGTCCCCGCTGAGCAGAGAGCCCAATGTGGGGCTCGATCCCAGGACCCTGAGACCATGACCTGAGCCGAAGGCAGAGGCTTTAACCCACTGAATCACCCAGGTGCCCCTCCACTAGGATTTCTAAAAGCTAAAAAAATAATAAAAATAAGAAGAGGGTTTATTATTGCAAAGGACAATGTCTAAATTCTGGACATTAAGAAGGTTGGAGGGATAGGCAGGAAAGAAATGGATATTATCATTTTGCAGAGCTAACTAAATCAATAGTCATAAAGATAGAAAGTATATACACAATCGTGCATAATCCATCTTATGACTGTATTTTCTGAGGGTCTATGTGGCAGGCAATGTTCCAGGAGCCAGAGACACATCAAGGGAGCAGTGAACAAAACACAGAAGGTCTGCTTTCTCATGAAGCTTGCATTCTGGAGTGAAGGGGCAAAAGGGAGGAAGAAAGTCGTGATAGACAGAAAGATAAGTAGATAGAGCATTCTAGAAGGAAGGGACAGCTTATATTGGTCCTCAGGAGTGGAAAGAGTTTGGCATATTTGAAAGACTGAAGGGCCCCTGTCCCTGGAATCCTTGAAGGGAAAGGACAGGGTGGAGATGGGGCAGGGGGGGGATCCATGACGTCAGGGCAGGCAGGGAGAGGCCATATTGTAGATTGGGGGCTTGGGGATGGTGCTTGGATTTTGGTGTGATGGATTTTAAGCAGGAGATGAACACAACTGGTTTACACTTTCAAAGGGCCATTTCTGACAACTTCACGAACAACAGCTTTTATGGAGGGAAGAGGCAACACTCGGGCGGCCATTGCATTAGTGGGAGAGAGAGACTGGCAGCTTCAGCGGCATCACTGCTGGTGATCATGGGCGGGTGGATGGATTCGGGTTAGGCTGTAGATGGAGAGTCAGCAGGTTGGGCTGATGGATCAATGTGGGAGGAAAGGAAATAGAATCATCTGCTCAGGTGGTGGCTGGTGTCAAGGGTAGCGGTTGGCAGTGCCTTCTACTGACCTGGGGAAGCTGAGATAAAGCAGGGTGGGAGATACAGGGAACCACAGGGGTTCACTCCAGCCCCAGGGAGGTGGGTGTTAGTTGGACACGCATGTGAAGAGGTCGCGTGGGCACTGCCGATAGACCTGGAATATGCTATGGAGAGGTCTAAAATCTCAGAACGAGATGTGGTCACTTAAGCACAGGGTACAGACAAGGAACAGACTCAACTATAGAGAACAAACTGATGGTTACTAGAAGGGAGGGGCTGGGGACTAAGCAGTACACCTGTCGGGAAGAGCCATTGGGTGATGCCTGGAAGTGTGCAACCACTCTATGGTAGCCCGAAACTAGTATCACACTCTATGTAAACTAACCGGAATTTAAATAAAAAGCTTAAAAAAAAGAATGTTGTATAGAAAAAAGATGTCCCAGGATGAAGTCCTACAGCACTGCAATACTTAGACGTTGAACAGAGGAGAAGAAGCTAATTAAGCAAGACTAAGGAAAAGCAGTCCCAAACTCTCACGTATTAAGGAACACTCTGAAAATTAACCCTTTGTTCCCCCAGCCTAGTGGGCTAAGAGGCATCTCCTGAGGGTCCTTTTCAGTGACTGAGGGGATCAATGGCCCACTGGAAATCCACCTACAGCACCCCAGTGTGCCAGAGCATGCTGTGTTCTAGGACATGACCACGGGAATGAAAGGCCAAGAGTAATCAAATTGAGTACTTTGTTCACAGTAAATTCAGGTTTTTGGAGTACAAAGTTCATAATAATATATCCCCAAAGATGTCTAATTAGGATATTTCCAAAAACTCTTCTTCTAAGCCCCGGCCATCAACATTTAGTCTCACAACATCTGCGAACAGACATTTGTCAAAATTCTTTGTGGCAAAGGTGTGCATAGAAATTTTACTTTCCTTCAAGACCTAGAAAAATGCACTGTAGAAATGTGTGTCAAATTAATGATTATGTCGAGCAACCCAAAATATAAAAAAAAAAAAATCTGTTTATAGAGAAACCTCTTTGGACAGAGAACTATCCATGTTATGAAAGTAAAGAATGTTAAAATTATCTTCAGGCACATCAAAAACTGCCATCTGGTTCAGTGTTAATACATGATTGAGAAAATTATGAAATCTAACGTTGAGTTTAGTAAATATTGCAAAATTCAACTTGATTTTTTTCTGATACTTATTAAAGATTTAGGAACTTTTCTTTCTTCCTTTCTTATAATTATTTTTTTCAGATTTTATTTATTTGAGAGAGAGAGAGAAAGAGAGAGCGCACAATGGGGAAGGGACAGAGGCAGACAGAAAGGGAGAAGCAGGCTCCTTGCTGAGCAGGAAACCCAAGGTAGGGCTTGATCCCAGGACCCTGAGATCATGGCAGCCGCTTAACCAACTGAGCCACCCAGGCGCCCCGATTTAGGAACTTTCACTTCTTACTCAGAACAACTGAGTTTCCTCTTTAATATCAAACTTCTTGGGACATGTGTAGTAAGCCACCTTCTAGGCTTAGGGACTCTGGACTCTCTCATGACAGTCTCTCTGTCTGCAGTCTTTACACAGAAAGGCACTTTATCTTCTTACATCCCAATGTCCAGGTAGCAACAGAGTGACCTCCCTACTCTGCCAGCTTCCCATAGGGTGTCATTTCAAGCCCAACCTTAAGAAAAACCTCCAATGATAAGAAAAACCAAGGCCCTACCTCTGACTCCTGTTAGCTTTGCTAACTAAAACCAACATCACTCATAAAAGGGCCTGCATCCCTACTAATCCCCCAAATCTGAATATCATCATTATTGTCATTGACAGCAAAATCATACCTTTGTACCAATGTATCACAGTTTGATCTCATTTAACTATTTACAGAAAAGCACGATGACAAGCAATTTGTGGACTTTCTTTCCTGTTAAATAATACATGTATTTTTTAAACAATAAATCAAGCTTCTTAGTGTGCAAAAAATTGAAACCAAATACTCTTCAGCATTTGCCTGCACTGCACATTTGTATTGTCAAATAACTTCCCTTTTGGCTGGGATCCCTAATTACCTTTATTTTCCTTCTGCTCTGTCACAGAGATAAACGACCATATTTATTTGATTTAGTTGAGGGCACAGTGTCCTGCAGAGCATTTTTACAGATGTCCGTTGCCAGAAAAAATCAGGTTTACTGGGGCCACTGGTTCTAAAATATTCACAGGAACTACATAACTTTTGGATATTTTCTTCTCCACATTGTGGAAGAGATAGGAAGTGAAGGAAAATGTCCTCAAAGGAGTAGTGTCAACATACTCTTGGTCATCTCTCTTCTTTTTTAAAAATTCTTTCAGTCTGTTAATCCCTGTTTTTCACTTTCTTGTGTGAGATACTTCTGAGAAAAACCCAAATCTACCATGTTCAAGATGGATTATTGAAAGAAAGAAAGAGCAAGCTTTCTACAACAACCAAAGCTGTTCTATGTGAGACAACACCGAATTTTCGTGGTAATTTTGTGCCACAAAAGTCAACTAGCAATTTCCAGGTAAGAAAGCCCTTTTGGAAGTGGTTTGGGCTTCAGGACGGAGATGAAAAATAGTCAAATGGGAATCGATGCTAATGTGCTGGGAATACAGGGCTGAGTTAGGATGGGAAATGTTACAAGATGGCAGCCAATGAGATGACAAGGTGACTATAAAAGACCCAACACAAAATCACCAACACGAAAGGTGTTTATTTTGCCATCCTAGCAATATTCCACAAACCAAGCATATATTTCAACATGAGGACATGGATTCTGGCCCTGAGTCACCGGGCTGTGGGACAAGAATCACCTCTGGAAGATGCTGGCCAGCCGGAAGAGCTCTTCCAGCTCCTCAACAAAGGTGCCGCAATTCCACCTAAAACTCCCATCTAGTGAAACAGCAAAGATCTCTCATGTCTATTTTTAAATGCACATTTTTAATATGCAGTATAATGCTACTCTTTAACAAACTCTTTACTCCCTGCTTCTCTGATGAAGCTTCCCGTGGTCTTGAAAGGGGTTGTTAACCAAAGAATGGATCACACTCATTCTGCATGAGTAAATCGAGAAACACTCCATTAAGCCTTCCAGTATTTAACAGAAAGTGCTGTCTCTCACCTCTGAGGAGATGAGCCAGCTGCTCAGTGATGAGCTCAGGAGCCTCCTGGAGAATCTCTGTCACCACAAGGGAAGAGGAAGACTCTTGGAACTCAAGGCCGCCATCGCTCTGCTCCACCTGATTAATGACTTTGACAACGGCTGATTCTAAGGTTTTGTCCTCACTGTAAAGCAAATGGAGGAGAGGAACACAAAGAGATATATCACATTTTCTGGAAGTATGTAATCTCTACTCCCACACAAATGACTTCTCTCAACAGCCAAAAATCTGAGTAAGCCCACATGACTCAGAAGACAGGACCCTTATTCTATGTGCCTTCACATTCCATTTCAGCAAATTCACTCCCGAAGAGTCTCAGTAGGTAGCCCCCCACACCTCAGCACTTCTATCTTGTTTTGCTATTGGTAAATAATAATAATAATAATAATAATAGCAATAATTAATAATAGCTAACATTTACTAAGCTTCCACTACTGGCCAGACACTATTATCAGGCCAGATAGACTATCACTACGTCTTATACTATAAAATGACCCTATGAAATGGGTTCTAGTAAAACTCCCATTTTAAAAATAGGGAAATGGAGGCACAAAGAAGCTAAGAAATTTGTCCAAGGTTACAAAGCTTATAAGTGGACTAGCTTGTGTATAAACTCTGATAATCTGGTTCCAGGACTTGCATACGCGCTCCCAGTGGTGGAGAAAAGCTATACGGGCTAACTTATTTCCACGGTCATCCTTTACATGAGATAAGGTGGCTTTATCAAAGGCCTCAAGAAAGATGTGAATAAGACTGACGTTGGTCTTCCCAACTGCCAGAAACAAATGAGTGGCAACAAAAGACACAAAGATCTCTATTCATTTTTGGAAAACATTCTGTTTCATAAACAGTCCTAAAGCTGGAGTTCCCAGCGTCAGTCCCAACACCAGCTTAAGTTTTTCAGTTTTGCTGGGAACAAAACTCTTCCAAGGCTTCTTGCATTACTTGCATTAGTTGGCTTGAAAAAATTAACACATACATTTAGTCAAATAGGCAGTCACCCTGAGCACCAATAATTGAAGTCAGTCAAATAAACTCCCAGTAACTCTCAGCCAGCTGTCAACAATTGATTAATAAATATTCGAAAGAATTTATATTTCAAACAGCATGGGGATATAAAGAGCCCCATGCAAGCAGACTGTTTCCAAAACTCTTTAAAACGAATGATTGGCATTACCATGTATGCATACCTGAATACACTCCCTAACAAAGGTTAAATAAAAAATTAGATAATTGTACAAGCTCTTCTTTCATGTGTACTCACATCAATACCCACTGTGAATGTCCTAAACCATTAGCAAGTTGGCAAAGTATACAAGAAAGCTATTGTCTCAAACTCGAGGTGTTTCACTGGTAACTTCATTTGGTAGCACCACTGAGCTTCTCAAAAGAGCATCTTTGTGTTGAGTTGGAAAGTCCTTGCAGGCAGACAATTGGGCTTATTCCTCTTTATGTACATGTACATTCTTGCACCAACTGGCAATTACTGAAGGAGGCAGAAGACCCAAGTTTAACCCAAACTATTCTGGTACCTGCATATGATACCTCGGACAAGTCATTTGCAACAATGGGGTTCCGATTTCTTGTCCATAAAATGACGAATTTAAGCTACATGAACTTTAGAAATCCATCCTGCTCTTATAGTATTAAGTGCTATGAATAAATGAGCCAATCTATGACTTTCATAGATGATGCATATGATTTTTTATTTCACCCAAGACATCTTTCTTAAGAACCTTTCAGTTTTACTTCATGTTTAATTTCAGTTTTCATTATATATTTACAGCATCAATATTCAGGACTGTTTTGTTGCTATAATGCACCATCTGAAATGGTTCAAAATGATAATCTTGGTCACTGCTACAAAAACTTTCCACTCAAAGATGTCATATTTGAAATACAAAAGTTGAAAGGGAGGACTGGGATAGCCCACGCTTTGCCATAAGAGAAGAAAAGATATTTTTTTCCTCTGATGCCCTCTGCCTTTAATGCAATCTCTCTTAGGTCACAAAAATCCTTTCTCCATCAGGGCCTTGGTTTAAGGATCAAACCTCCCTCCGGACCCTTACCTGGCCAGCACGTTGCTGCCAACAAGTGTTAGAGATAACTTCCCTTCATCATTGAGCTGATGCAGATTAATTTCATCTCGGAATATGTGGAATGATTCAGAGATATTCAGCTCTTCTAAAATAAACCTCGTCTCGGTGAAGTAATTGAATTCGGTTCTTGGTATGTTCAGCACCGGCAAACAGAGAACCCCAGGTGGACTGACCTGCGAAGAAAAGAGTTGACCGATTCACCGCCAGCAGCAGGAGGAAAGAGCGCAACTCCATTTGCTTTAAGCCTGAGGGCGACGGTAAAGGGAACAGAAGTCTTTGGGCTTCACTCACCCATGTGACTTGCAGAGTCAGCTTCTCCTGAACCCAGTTGGCACAGCCTTAGCTACAGGTAAATGACCCCTAATATTTTTTAACCTCTTGTTATTCCTTTATGCCTTATTTCAATCCCTTCACAATTAAAACACACACACACACACACACACACACACACACACACTCCTTTTCAGGGGAAACAAATTCATATGTTTTATGAAACGGGCAGAAAATTGGAATGATTGCAGGACAGATGAAGACTGTGGTGACCCAGGAGGGCAGATATGTCCCATCTACATGGGATTCCTGCCATCCATTCAGCTCCAGCTGACATTTTACACACGAAAATTGCAAGTCCGGGATAGGTGAACTTCTCAATTACTCAAGAAAAGCTGGAAATCTAGATTTGGGGCTGTTATCTGTGATGTGTGTTACCATTTATTTTTCTAAATTGGAAATACCGTGTAGGTTAGCAAAAACTCTTTTATGAGCCAGATTTGGCCCACAGACTACCAGATTGTGTGATCTCAGCTCATTTCTTATTTTAAAAAATCATATTAATAACAAATCTCTTATTAAAAAATTGTGGTAAGAACGGGAAACAGGTGAGGGGTGGGAGTCGGAGAATTTCAGGTTCACAATAACACACTTAATTTTCTATAGGAATTAAAAAAAAATAAAGGTGCTTTTAAAAGTTACTATGAGTGCACACTGATAAACCCCAGATGTGGGATTTGGTAACACTGAATTTTTCATAAAGTAAATGGACTTTGTTCTCACATCATCACTAGCTCTATCAAAGCATAGTGCTTATTCTATAATTTTAATACCTTTTTCGTCCATCTCCCTCCTAGCATGAAGAAAGCAGGGATTTCGGGCACCTGGGGGTTCAGTCGGTTATGTGTCTGCCTTCAGCTCAGGTCATGATCTGGAATCCTGGGATGTCACCCTGCTTGGGGCTCCCTGCTCAGCAAGGAGTCTGTTTCTCCCTCTCCCTCTGCCCCTCACCCCTGCTCATGTGCTCTCTCTCTCCTTTTTTCTCCCCCCCATCTCAAGTAAATAAATAAAGTCTTAAAAAAAATAAAAAGGAGGCAGGGATTTTTGTCTTTTGGGTTCAGTTCTATTTCCTAGTGCATAAAACAGGCTGGCACATAGTAAGCATTTAATACATATTTGTTGACTGAAATAAAGAAATTACCCACTTCTATAGCATACAAAGCACAAGGCCATTCCAGCAAAGTGAACTTTCTCTTACTTGTCAGGCTAATCCTGAATCACAACTGTGCAATAATCATTAGGAATTTATGTAAGGCAAGTTATTTTTCTTAATTAATTGAATTGTATCAATCTCCTGATATTGAAACTTGAGTCAAGCACATGTGGCCTGAGGCCATTGTGGGGCAGGACCTGTTTTGAGGTTAGGATCAGAACTAGGTTCTAGCCTCAGCCTCTCTGTGTGGCTTGGAGAAAGCCATTTTCCTTTTGGAAACTCAGTTTAACCCATCTGTAGAATGGGGCTTCCTTACCAGAGTGAAAAGTTTTTAAATGGAGCCATACATGGGAAGTTGCACAGCTCTACATTTATTCTATGTGTTAATACTCTCAGAGGAAGTCACCACGTTCTTGGAAAAAAATTCAAATGGAAGGGGCACCTGGGTGGCTCAGTTGGTTAAGCAACTGCCTTCAGCTCAGATCATGATCCCGGAGTCCCGGGATTGAGTCCCGCATCCGGCTCCCAGCTCCACGGGGAGTCTGCTTCTCCCTCTGACCTTCTCCCCTCTCATGCTCTCTCTCACTCTCTCTCTCTCTCTCTGAAATAAATAAATAAAATCTTTAAAAAAAATTCAAATGGAGATGCAGACCTCTGGTCAGGGGCAGGACCCAGTAAACTAAAAGGAATGCCCGGAAATAGAGCAAACGCCAGTATGTGACCCTTCAGTAATTCTATATTTGTCCCCATGCTGAGTGGAGAGCCTTAGAAGAAGAGAAGAGATAAACATCTCTTTATCCATTTTATCTATCACAACTACTTTCCCATTCCTTTGGGCTCATGTTATATTCAAGACATTGCAGTAGGTGGTGGTGGTGTTATTTATAATTTCCTTAAGAGTCCATGCCACCATCGGTCTAAAAACCAGTCTGGTTTGGTTAACTCTATGTTCTTAGCACAAGCAACACTTTTTTCCCCTAGGAGTACAAGAGTCCAGCTAATAGGATTAAGCATTTATTTTTTTAAAAGATTTTATTTATTAATTTGACAGAGAGAGATCACAAGTAGGCAGGCAGAGAGAGGGGAAAGCAGGCTCCCCGCTGCTCAGAGAGCCCGATGTGGGGCTCGATCCCAGGACCCTGAGATCATGACTCGAGGTGAAGGCAGAGGCTCAACCCACTGAGCCACCCAGGACCCAGGCATCCCAGGATTAAGCATTTAAATGCATGTCTTGACATAGGCACATTTATCTCCTTATGCCAATTAGTCTCCCTCATAAATTTCAACAAATTTTAAGACAAATTCGACAATAAAGTCCGTATGTAGAGATCAGAATATTTCACCTGGCATTTTTGTCAGCTGCTGCCCTTAGCCATTCTTGTCACCCACAGCTCACTCTGGAAGACTGGGTTCCATATGAATTTAAATCACTCTAGATCAGCTATGCACACTCTCAGAGCCAAGGATCCAAACAAAATTGGAATAAAACAAATCAGACTGCAGAAAATTAAAAATTCTGTGAAATTGGAAATAGCACCAAGACACTCATAATGTGTGTTTTTAGACTTTGAGGTGATTCATTATCATGGGTTGATGAATTTTATGAAATTGAAATTTTAAAACAATTTGTTAAAAGGTCTTTTCCACCTCTGTAGGGACATTATAGACTCACAGAGTACAAAGATTCTCACTCAAGGGAGATTATCACAAACTGAGAATGACCTTGTTGCACAAAGTCAGGGCTAAAAGGCAAGAACAGAATATAGATGTGACATGTAATACCTCCGTTACTGAAAATTCCAGCCAATATGCTCTGTATTTCATGTAATGTTCATGCACATATTTTTCTATTCCCAACAGTAAGACTGACCAACAAGGATGATAAAGGAAGACAAGAAATTCTGACCCTTACTTCTATTAGTTCTCTGAATTCTCATAAAAGTAAACAACTATCATACGTTTTAAAAAAAATTTTTATTTGAAACCATTGATCTTATTGAAATAATGTTTCATGAAGAAAGTAGATAAAAAATAACTAGACAATGCCTAACATAGAGTAGGTGACCAATAAATATGTGTTGTTTAATGGATTATAACACATTATTCTCTGCAACACTAAACCAGAACATGAAAATTTAAGTGAACAGGTTCCTTGCTTTTCCAGAAAATGTTTGTTATTATGATTTCTATAATAATTCAAATACAAAAAGCATAATCTTCTTTCCACTCACCTTGTCTAGAAAGTAAGCATATGTGAAGGCAGAAATGAGAGAATCCAAGTCACACGATTTATGTCCAATAACCACATGGACCTTCTCTAAGCGTTTGCTCCGATTCTGAAACAAATTCAAACAAAACATCAGAATTTAATGTGCAACAGAAAAATATAAAAAAGACATTTTTTCAATATTTTTTTAAACGTATTCCTTAGCGATAGTCACACACAATTGCAGAAATTCATCAATTCATCATGAAGTTTTAGATGAGGACGCAAACTTGCAGAACATGTTCAACATTCAGAAAGGCCCAAATTCTAGTGCATCATCAGGAACAGAAAATGGTGGGTTCACAACCTCAGGAGGTTCCCCAGGTGACATCTGCAAGTGACCTCCACATGCAGAGGACAGCGTGAGACCAAAGAAAGAGGCAGAGCCCTCCAGATGGGTGGGTGGTAATTTAATAAACAAGGAGGCCTACTTACAAGGCTTGTCTTGGATGCCTGCAAGATAGGTAGATCTTCACACTCACCTGCCAGAACCTTAAAAATTTATACAGGGGCCTTCACTGGGCTCAGTCATGTGTGGTCTCAACATCACATTACTCTATCAAGGCTGCGTCCTTGAAACAGCTCCCACTGTGGGAATGGTGGACAAAGTGCATATTCCAAGGATGAGGATGAGAAGCCTCCAGTTGCCTGGGCCTAACTCATGAGCCAGCCATTAGTCAGGTCCTCTAGATGACTTTTTCCAAAAAATGTGGTCTTGTTAAGATTATTACAGTCTATTACAGTCTACCTTGATATGAATTGTGTCTCTGAGTCAAAATTTTTTAGTAAAAGATTATTTTGGTCCAAAGGGAAGATCCACACTATAGTGGTCCGCCTTTATCTGCAGGGGACACATTCCAAGACCCCTAGGGGATGCTCAAAACTGCTGATAATAATGAATCCTATACTCTGTCTTTTCCTATACATACATACCTATGTAAAGTTTCTAAGCTAGGCACGGTAAGAGATTAATAACAATAACTAATAATAAAATAGAACAATCATAGCAATATACTGTAATAAAAGTTACATGAATGTGGTCTCTCTCCCTCAAAATATCTTATACTATACTCAACCTTCTTGTGATGATATGAGATAATGAAACACCTAGGTGATGAGATGAAGAGAGGTGAATGACACAGGCGCTGTGACGTAGTGTTAGGTTACTAAAGACCTTCTGACAATGTGGCAGGGGAGGATTAACTGCTTTCAGGCCGCAGTTGACTATGGCTAATGGAAACTATGAAAAACGAAACCATGGATAAGGCAGAAGTACTGTATTCTATGTCATTTCCTTACATAAGATATTCTTCTTAAGATTTTATTTTGAGAGAGAGAGAGAAAGAGGGCATGCACAAGTGTGGGGAGGAGCAGAGGAAGAGGGAGAGAGAGATTCTCAAGCAGAATCTGTGTTGAGCACGGAGCCCAACACGGGGCTTGAGGCCATGACCCTGAGATCCATGACATGAGCTAAAATCAAGAGTCAGACCAACCAACTGAGCCACTAAGGTTCCTCTAAGTTGTTCTTAATTTGAGAGATGGAGTGACTTTTTTCAATTGTCCTTGCATGCAACACACATTTTGGAAATGATTTATTTTTCATGCCACATTTTGGGTAACAGGTTATGTTCTCTGCATTATATTCTGTAGTTCAGCAAATGAAAGCAGTAACATTTTTTCCTCCCCCCAGGAAAGGAATATGATTAGTATTACTGCTCTAAAAATACAATAAATTGTGATTAAAAGTGTAAACAGTTACCTCTATGGAAGAGAAGACATACTGTTTTCTTTTTTTAATTTTTTTTTATCAACATATAATGTATTATTAGCCCCAGGGGTACAGGTCTGTGAATCACCAGGTTTACACACTTCACAGAACTCACCAAGACATACTGTTTTCTTTCCAGATTAACTCAATAGTTACTTAAAATTCCTTTCTAGAAGGCTGAACTCTTTGTGAAGTACTGCATTGGAAATGCCAAAGAAGCACTTGCTTCTAGAAAGTTCCACAACAATGCTTTCCAATAACGATAACTGTAATCTAAATTAACTTCTTTATAGTATGTCAGAGATGGCACGTATGTGTCCTTTCCCCACTTTTCACCCTTTGTTTTAACTTTTCTTTTTAGGACTAACTAGAAAGCCTACTCAACTGCAGTATCACTCAAAGAGGCTATAAAAAAGATTACACTGTTCATGACTATTCCAAAAAAGTAACTTGCTCTCTTTCTACAGAAGAAAAGGGCAAAGCATTATTTAGGAATCTCCTAGGTATTTTACAAATGAATCTATGAAGTTGTTATTGTTAGTATGGAACTACTGATGTCAGAGTCGGAAACAAGTTTTTAAACAACCAGGCTATGGCCCAAGAAACACAATAAAGTAAATCTTGAAGAAGATTAAAGAGTCTATCAATACAGAGAGTGAGAGGAGGATCAATATGGCAGATGAGTCATCTAATATGTGCTATTGCTAAATTAAAATAAACATGCGTTTTTTCAAATATATGGAGATACTGATCTTTAGTAAAATAACATGCCTTGAAAGTATGATATAAACTCTCTGAATGTAATTACAACTCCCTCCCCTTCATCACCACCAACTTTAACCTCACTTCCTTCCTCTCCCAGCTTCCTTCACTTAACTTCATAGATTTATAGCTGGCTCACTTATATCCTTGAGGGTTCTAGCCTAGGCCCAGTTCTCATCTGAAAGCCAGACTGCTTCCCCTGTGCAAGATTGTCAGATATTCTAGAGGCACCTAAAGAAATTAGTAAATGGAATTATACTCCATTACAACACAAACAAATGCATTAGGAAATCTTATTACTGTAGAAAGCTGTTCTTCCGAGAAGTTTGAAGGTCTAAGTAGACATTACCTCATTTCTCCTCTCAGAACTTGTAAGGCAGACAGTAAAAAGATTAACAATATTTTTTACAGGTCAGTGGAGTCTGTGATGGGTCAGGATTATCCCCAGACCCCATGATCCAGTACAGGGAGCCCTCTCCCTTGCCCTGCACCAACCACTCCACAATGCCATAATGATGTCAGCATCTACAAAATGAGTGAGCATGGGTTTGAGGAAGAAAAGAGAATATTAAATATGCATTCTAAATATAGCGAGGCTTCAGACATTTATACCATCAAGATTACCCCAAAGCTGACTTATCTGTTTTCTTATCCAAGTCTGACAATTCCTGGGCATAGGTGTTCGTTCAATACTCAACTTTCATGAAAGACATGGGGGAAAATAAGATGAAGACATGTGTCAATTCACTTTCAAGTCTAAGACAATTATTACTTAAAAAAAAAAGAAGAAGAAGCTAACTAAGATTGTGAACCCAAAGCATGGTAGACCAATTCTCACAACTCGGGAATCTTCCAAAACTGTGATTTATTCATTCTTGTCCATTTAAAGAGAAAAAAGTGTGTAGCATCTTACTGGTCAGACTACAGAAGGTCCTGGTACAAAATCTTGAGGGTTCTCTTCTCATGGTGCCACATGCCTCTCTCCTCAGACTCTCCTGCCTCTCCTCTGACCTCCCTTCTTCCCACACATCAATCTCCCTCATACTCGTGGCCTCTTTGAGTGCCATTTGCTCCCATCTGCTATCTGCAGTCCATGACCCAGGACCCAGGCTCCAACTCTATCTCCCCGCCCCCAACCTCCGCCAAAATGTGCCATGCAGGTGCCCACACTATCAGGGACTGATCTGCTTCTCTGTAAGCAATTCCACACTTTCATTTTAAAGAAACCTTCCAGGGATTATGGCACAGTCCCAAAAGATGACCAGAAATTTCAAGTTGGCTGAAAATGTTGGACCAGACAAAAGAGACATTACAACCAGAGGTAACTTTGATGCCTGCCACTGAGCCTTAAGATGAGAGGCTCAGTGGCGCCTGGGTGGCTCAGTCCTTTGGGCTCCTGGCTCTTGATTTTGGCTCAGTTCATGATCTCAGGGTCCTGGGATCAAGCCCCACATTGGGGACCGTGCTTAGCATGGAGTCTGCTTGGGATTCTCCCCTTCTCTCTGTCCCTCCCCCTGCTCGTGCTCTCTATCACTCTCTAAATAAAATCTTAAAAAAAGGTGATAGCCTCAGGGCACCTGGGTGGCTCAGTGGGTTAAAGCCTCTGCCTTCAGCTCAGGTCATGATCCCAGAGTCCTGGGATTGAGCCCCACATCGGGCTCTCTGCTCAGTGGGGAGCCTGCTTCCTCCTCTCTCTGCCTGCCTCTCTGCCTACTTGTGATCTGTCAAAAAAATAAAATTTTTTTTTAAAGATTTTATTTATTTATTTGTTAGAGAGAGAGAGAGAGAGAGAGCGAGCACAGGCAGACAGAGTGGTAGGCAGAGGCAGACGGAGAAGCAGGCTCCCTGCCGAGCAAGGAGCCCGATGTGGGACTCAATCGCAGGACGCTGGGATCATGATCTGAGCCGAAGGCAGCTGCTTAACCAACTGAGCCACCCAGGCATCCCCAAATAAATAAAATCTTAAAAAAAAAAAAAAAGGTGACAGCCTCAGCCTCAAAAATTCTCAGATGTTCCTAAGTGCCTGAACCCTACCAAAACCCACTAAGGTATAATTAAAGTATAGCAAAAGTTAGATATTATCACAACCATGTTCCAAAAGACTTCTGCCTGCTTTTAGGAATAAAACATGAAATTAGTTATGTAAACTCAAACAGTAGGAGAGCTCAAGGAATGGGTAGGATTTGGCTTTTCAAATTGGGGGTCAACAACCAGAGAATGCAGGCTCCACTTTCAAGCTTCCCACCACAGATGACCTTGGCCCTGTCAACCTACCGAGAACAGGGGTCAAGTCCTGGCAGTAAAGTCTAGGGATGGATTTCAGGTGTCCAAAGATGGTAATGGGGATCCCTATAATGTCTGGTCTACTCTGTGGCAGTGGTCTCATCTACAGGGGCAGCAGTGAACCAGGTTCCTGGAACTGAGAAGGGACTCTTGACCACAGTGACACTCTCTGGATCTGTGCCTCTACTAGCAGGTCTGTGGACCCCTTCCTACTTCACATCTCCATCTATATTCATAGACTCGAAGATGTCAAATCTTCTTATCTATGTCCCTTGACACAGTTCAAAGTGTGGTCTGAATTATTCACAAGCCGACAAATTATGTCCAAATAAAAGTGAGAGTTTTATCAATTCAGTAATTATTGTCACTCAACTAATAAGAATCTGGCAAGTAAGTACCCATTCCCTGTTATTGATACAAGCATACCAAGCATTAAGCAATGTCAGAAGACAGAAGATTCATCACTAGGGGTGCCTGGGTGGCTCAGTGGGTTAAAGCCTCTGCCTTCGGCTAGGTCATGTTCCCAGGGTCCTGGGATCAAGCCCCACATGGGGCCCTCTGCCCAGCGGGGAGCCTACTTCCTCCTCCTCTCTCCCTCTGCCTGCCTCTCTGCCTACTTGTGATCTCTGTCTGTCAAATAAATAAATAAAACCTTAAAAAAAAAGAAAAAGAAGAAGAAGAAGATTCATCACTAATGCCTAAGCCCAATGCTGCACAAGTCCAATACAGAATGGAATCCTGATAATGGGTAGAAATAGACACTATACTGTTTTGTCATCTACACTTCCAAATAGATGGGCAGAATCTTTCCTTAATCAACGTATAAAAGAAAATATATTGAACATGCCAGTATTCCAGATCACAATTTTGATATGCTTTCAACATGTAATTCTATACGACATGAAAATGAGACTTCTTCATGAAGTTTACTTATCTCTTCTAAAAAGCCAGCAAAATGCCTATGCATTCAGATACAACTGCCCATTAAAAGAGATTGCACTTGTCAGGCAAAAGCACTCTCAATACACCCATGGAAAGCAGAATCGATCGGAAAGAGGGTTTCCAGGGTCTTGCCAGAGGCCTAGGCCCCTCCGTCAGTTTTCCCATAGTTATATCCTCTGAGAAACAAAACTGCTCCAACCTATAACTTGACACATCTAAAGTCCCATCATTAACATTTAGACAACAGGCCTTGTGATACAGTTATGACTTCTTATACCCATCCTCTCCAAAGCATTTTTCTTAAAAATGCTATGAAAATGTTTTCAAAAATAATGAACTGACATGAATTTTGTTCTGAAAACACTGCAGACAAAACCTTCAGTTATTGGGACCATGTCTTTTCCTGACACCCTAAAGCAAGGCACATTTCTTTGGCCCCCATCCTTAACCAACAAAAGAAAAATCAGGAGAAGAAGAAGGCTCTTGATGTATTGGATTACATCTCCAAAGAAACCCAGGCAAAGAGGAGAGTTGGAAGTTGAGCTAGTGCTTCCTTGACTGCTTCTAATTTCAAGTCAATGAGGTGTTTTCCTTCCTGGAAGCTGGCTGTGCGTGGTCCAGAAAAGGGCCCTGGTTTTTCCCCAGGAGACCCCATGCTCCTGCGGCTACCATGATTCTAAGTGAGAAGATTCAGAGGGTGGGTGGAAGGACACCTAACATGCAGCTCATGACCCCAAAGGTCTCCAACTCCACCCAAGTTATAGTCACCAGGAAAGCCAGGTAGGAGGGGATACAAAAAGGACCACAGGCAAGTGAGCAACAAGGACAAAGGGGATGCTCAGAGCAACCTGGTCCTCCAAAGGAACCAGGTCAGCTCTGCCAGAAATAGATAAGTCACATCCCTTGTTCATTCGGTAAACAAACGAGGTGCTCTTGACATGGCCCTGGGTTTAAGGTAATATCCTCACCTCCTGAATGTCTCATAACCTCTTCTGGAGAAAATATGGGGCAAAGAGGGAGAGAATGCCAGAGGGAATAAAGGACATGGCATCGACTGGAAGCCATTAAAAAAAACAAAGAAGGAAATGCTTATCACTCTGTGCAGATCCCCAGAACACAGGGATTTTCCCTGCTAGTTGAAACCCCTAGATTTTATTCTTTACTTTTGCTTATTTTTCCAGTAAGAAAAAAATCACATGAAATTATAAAAAGTTAGACACAACAAAAATTAATAAAACAAAGATAACTATTGTTAACCGTTCAATAATTATGGATTATTATACATTGTTAACTTATGCATATATATTAACATGTGAACTTTACAAAAACAGGGGGCTTCTATTCCAACTCCTTAGATACTTCCTTTTTTTCCACTTAAAAGCCTGCTATGGACCATGTCCCATGATCAAAACTATAAACCGTTTTTATTCTTTTTAGTTCAAGGGTGGCAATTATATAAACACATACGTGTGTATAAAATTTCTGGAATCACCATTAAGTGCCTTTAAAAAAAATCTCCATGATATCACCAAATAGGATACTCTATTTCACTGGTCACCTAGTCTAGTTTCATTCTAATGGTCATAATTAATTTCTTCGGAGAGCTGTACCTCAGGTCATGTCTAAAAGCAAAAACATTTACCAGAATCTGCAAATTCGGGACACAGACATTTTATATTTAATTTTCTCATAAGTGTCCTAATTTACTTGGTGACGTACTAGATGAATATGAACCAAGGAATTAGGAAAAGGCAAAAAGCTTTCAATGATAAGACTCTAATGATTTAGAGGTAATTTGTCTCACTTACTGATAAAACTGAAACCGAATCAATTCAGATAAGTATATATTGCCTATAACCTCTCCCCTCACTGCCCTCCCAGCTGACCCCAATCATTTTTCCCCTCAGGCTTCTCTTTACTAAGCTGGAGAATGCTCTCTCTTACTAGCTCTCATTCGGGGACAAATAGGGGCTGGGAGTCAGTCTGAGCCATCAGCTGCTCAGATCCTAAGCACCTGCACCTCCTTCTGTATTGTCAAAGGCAGAGGCCACTGTGGGTAGGCAGTGGGGGCACCCAAAAGCCAAACCCAAACCTTGACTGACACCCTTCATTCTTGGGTGGGCCATCTGGTTCCCCGGTTCCTTTGGGATCAGACACCTTTTAGCTGGCACTCTGGACACCTTTTCAGCTGAATCCATTCTTCCTCAACCTGTTTGTTGCCCATCTTGAAAACAGAGTGTTCTCAAAAGGAATGACCTCATATATGGTTTATATATTTCTTCTGGGTCAAAATAATGATGGGGGCTGTATTTGTTATTGACTTACAGCATTTCATTTTTTATATTTTCCTTCAGGATTCTCTTTCTGACAATGTCCTCAAAGGGCAGTTTGGGGGGGGG